>CM050166.1:322272243-322547243 GCA_027410445.1 Discoglossus pictus | reverse complement strand
TCAGATTGATTATGCATGACTTGTTCTCACTACTAGCCCACTAGTCCAGAATAGAACTGGTATCAGAGCAACATAAATAATAGATAAACTCAGCATCTGACTACCATTTTGCAAACAACTAACCAACAAGCTCATTATATATATATATATATATATATATATATATATATATATATATATATATATATACACACACTTATTTTTTTAGATTGTCATACTTAGGAGCAAGATATACTTTCTAGGAGTCAGATGGGACACATTGCTAGGAAATGGGAAACAATTCAGCTCTATTCATAATATTTACATAATATTTTTTGAAAATAGGAGTCAGAAATAATATCTATCTATCTATCTATATATATATATATATATATATATATATATATATATATATATATATATATAGTGGAAACTTCCTGGAAGCCTCAGTTCCTAAGATGTATACTGCTGTATAAAGTATCTCTGTGAAGGGCTTCCTCCAAGGCCCATAAAAAAGCAGCCTATCTGGTTCATAAAAAATCTACCTCCCTACTACATATTTTTGTCTGCCCTGTAAATATAGATTGTCTGTCTATCTATCTATCTATCTATCTATCTATCTATCTATCATCTCTCATGCTGTAGCAAATCCTGTGCTGCAGTGACCAGTACTAGCAATATCTGGCCTCACAAGAAATGTTGGACTGAAGTATAAGAATTTCCAACTAAAATATGAAATTGAGCATGAAATCAAATTAGCCGTTTGGACATAAAATACAAGCATTAAATACATTGACATGAAAACAAGAGAGGTACTGCCTAGAACAGCATCTGTGTCTTGTTAAAGTTCCCATGGCCATCTGACTCTGGGTGGGTCACACTGCATGGACTAATAGTGCACCAATTAGTGCAGGCCGGACTGGCATTCCCCTTCAAGATGTCACTAGCAGGTGGCCAGCTTTGCTATTCTGATCTGAGATCATACTGGGATTGCAGTTGTTGCAGTAATTTATTTTAGCTGTAGGGATTTATGTTTTTTTTTTTTCAACTTTGGCTTTTGTACTGAAATGGGATTACCAGTTTAAGGACAGAAATTCCTAGTGATTTATATAAAGCACAAGACAAATGCAGCTGAAAATGTGTAATTTTTATGATATATAAAATTAAAAAGTCTTGTTCGAGTGCTTATGGAAAATTTTATTAGACATTTTAGTGAATTTGTAGGAGGAACAAGAAAATGTATCAAAGTTATCACTTCTATGGAAATTAATCATTTTATTATATATGAGAAAAGTGGAAGTGAAGTTTTCAGAAAGTAAAGGGTTTTCAACCAGCTTGATTACCAGTATCTGGGGTGAGGAAATAACTTTTCCCCCTGTTAGACAATGTTTTATTTTCTGTTTGCCTTCTTCTGGATGAATTAACAATTAATATACATATTTCATTTATCAGAGGAGATCTAAAAAGACTGAGCATGATGGACTAAAGGACTTTTTTAATCTTTATTTACTATGCAACTATATAACACTTCCTGATATTTGAAGCCTGGGTTTTGGTGCTTATCACAACTATGGAGGCAAATGAGAGCAGATTTCTTTATACAATTGGAGCTTTTTTGACCCCTGCATTATTATACTGCTCAGAAGGAAGCAACTTGCAACAATAAATGCAAGTTCTCTCCTCCAGAAATAAAAATGTCACTCTAATGGACATCCTTAAAATTATCGTGGACACCTCCAGGAACTGCAGAGGCATCCCAATCCATACAACTAGCTTCATTTATTTTCCTGCTTAATTATGCTATTGCTCAGACTCACATTTTTTCAAACATGTCTATTTGATTTTCATTGTACTTGTTTAGGTTCAGGTGACACAGTCCTCTGGATATCCAGGGTGGTATGAAGCCAACAAGTCTGGGACCCTGCCATTCTATAAACTGATAACATAGGGTAAATCATACCAGTTTGTCTCTGATTGATCACTAATTGAATATGTTTTATGATTAAGAGTGTGTTGCCATTCCAGGCACTCACACTTATCTGCCCTCTGCGATACCATTAGGCTTTGTGTGGTTTAATGTGTAGTCTAGATTAGTGTCTCTCAACCCTCTTGATCTTCCAATACTCATGGTATCACTTTGGAAATCTAGAACATTTTGAACAGGTTCATTCTACATTTTCATCTAGTTTTGCACTGGTTTGAATAGAGTACATATTAATTGTGCATAAGTTCAGCAATATTCTTTCTATATCTTTGAGTAATGGTCAGGGTTAATCTCTCCTCATGCCTCTTTTTCCCTAAGGACCAACTGATAAGGTTTCAGGGATCAGTATTGGTTTCAGCATGGACTATTGAGAACCACTGATCTTGAAATATTCCAGTCTATAGCCTATAGATGATAGTAAGTTATGCAAAATAGTGTAATATATATTAATAATTCATATTAGGAGGACAGTTCCTTCCAATAATTTGAGGATAGTTATTCAAAACCCTTATGCGAAATACATACTGTAGTTCAAACTACCCTCAGTTGTACAAAATATAATTTTAATAAATGTTGCCCTTTTCTACAAACCAGAGAAAAGGAATACAAGAATAAGAAGTCATGATTTGAATATGGAAGGTGAAGATTTTGCGAGGGCTCATCCTTCAAATTTGTTTTAGGTAGGATCTGTCCCTTTCAGACTAATACATGACCTTCCTGAGGTACAGTTACCCTCCATCCTCTTTTGGCTAGCCACCCTTTAGGTATTTGCCCAAGGCCAACTATAATATATGTAATGTTTACAACTAGCATGGCAAACTCTTCAGTGATAGCTTGTCTCTTAATGTGTTTTAGAAAAAGCATTGCCGAGGTGGCCTTTAATTTGTCTAACTCAGTATTTCCCAAAATGTGTTACGCAGAACCTTGTATTCCATTAGACAATTATCCCAAAATAATTCTTGAAAGGATTCTGTAGAGGAATGGTGAGGAACAGGTAGTGGATTTTGTGGCAATGTGGTGATATCATCTACAACATCATCACATCACACATGACATCACTGTAAAACATCACTCAGCTATCATCTGTTTTCTTTATTTATAATTTACAGTAACTCGTGTTCAATCAATATAGCTCAGTGGTATCCAAAACTAGACCTCAAGGAGCCACACACAGGCCAGGATTTAGTTATAATACTATAGATACATGTGAGGCAGCTAGAGGCTCTTACAACTGTTAAGGTGCAATTGTCTCACCAGTATTCACACTAAATCATGACCTGTGGTGTCACTGGGACTGGTTTAGGACATATTGGTGTACAGCTAAATATAAAAAAGCAGAAAAATGTTTATTTCATCAAAATAAAGCAGCTTTTTGCTTTTAACTTCAATCCGAGCTGTTTCTAACAATGGAGGATATAGCTGGATTCAGTTAAAATAGATCCTAACTGCCTATTAAGTATACCGTGCCTTTTATACTAGAACCTAGTCAGAGACATTGGGGATTGTAAAAAGGAGTATCCCAAAGCAATGTCACTAATTTCTCATATACGTATTACAGTCCCCAGTTATTTTGTAATCACTAATATAGTTGTCGTACTGCGAGTTTGTGTGTAACACTCCCAAATTGCAAGTAGCACTTTTGCGCTGCGCATTGCAAGACTCGCAATGGGCGCCAAAGGGGGAGAGGGAGTGAGAGAGGATGGAGGGAGAGAGGAGGGAAGGAGAGAGAAGGGGAGGGAGAGAAAGAGGGAGAATGAGAGGGAGAGTGAGAAGGGGAGGGATGGGGAGAGAAGAGGGAGATATAGAAGGAGGGAGGGATAGAGAGAGGCCACAGAGAGAGAGAGTGAGCACAGAGGGAGGGAGAGGGCGCTGGGAGAGAGAACTAGAGTACACAGAGGGAGGGCGAACAAGCAGACAGAAGACACAATTTTTAAGACAATATTATACCGTCATTTTTGACAGACAAGTGACTAGTAGTATAATAAACTTGTTACATATATAAAACAAGTTAGCTGAGTACAACAAAAAGTACATTTTCCATCTGAAGAGTATCTAATTCACTAGGCAGATATTTTTACCTTGTAAGTGTCTCTTCAACCTAATTGTTGCAAACACAAAAGATAATTTAATTGGTCCTGAAATACATTCATATTGGCAATATGAGCTTTTAGCATATTTTACACATTTGTCCTCAATTCGTTTTTCCGAGCTATACATATTTTTTAATATTAGATGTATAATGGTAGTATAGAACATGACTAAGGGCATATATGATGGTGGGATGTGGTTTGTAAGATTGTGGTCATATAAATTCAAGTTGCTGCCCATAAAAACTGCATGAACTGCCAATAAAATTGTTAAACACGCATAAACGGGATGAGTAATAAGGCATTACAGTATTGTAATAAGCAGGAGAGGTAGATAGGAAAGGCAGAGGAGGCGACGAAGAGATTAGTAAAGAAGATACAAAATGGAAAGCAGAGAAAAGACATAAAAGATAAGGGAAGAGGAGTAGAGAGACAAACAAAACCTGCAAGAGCTGCGAAACAAACTAACTGCAAGGTAGTTTTATAGAACTTGCAATTTAAAGTTTGGATTATGAAAGATAGTTAAATTAATTATATGATTAAACTTAAAGGGCAACATAAATTTAACATAGCCTATGAATTTTCCATTTTATATTGCAGTGATACACTTATTGGGGTGGGAGGAGACTTTCAATGTAAAGAACAGGAATATATCTGCTCAATGAGAATGTGGCACTTATAACTTCTAGTGCTCTCATTAGACTAAGGCAATAGACATTAGTCTGCAAAAACAGGAGCTGTAAGAACCAAATTAGGTGGAAGCCTGCAGTAAATAACAATTACTTTTAAAAGTGAGACATTTAAAGGCTGTGTTTTTTGTTAGTTTCTAAAACAATTTTACCCATTTTCAAGTTATTAAATATATATATTGACCAAATTATTCCTTTAACTGTGATTCTCTAGTTGGGATGACTTATATGAGTATGTTTTAAGCACGTGAACAGTAATACAACTAGCACATGTGTGTGTCATCCATTGGAAATGTTGGGAGTTATATAAATCAGTTCCCAGCAACAAATCATCCAGTGTTATATCAGTGAAGTAAGGTGATAGGTTATAACCATATTGTTTATTGTTTGTGGAACAATGCTAGATTTCATTCTATTAAGACTGTGACAAAATATCTATAAAAAACACACATCTGTTTTTTAACTTCCACAATATTTATGTCACTACATGACTTTACACTCATGTAAAGGCTGGTGCCTTTATGCCATAGGTTACCATGGCATGATGCATGGGTGGCGTTAAAATCATTAGGAAAACCTGGTTATACTTACTTGAAACTTGCAAGAAATGCCTGTCTATGCACCAGTCATACAGCAATATGTATTTTCATTGACAGAAATCCATTACTTAGTCATGTAGTTCTTGGACGGCTCATCGGCTGATAGATACATCCAAAAGCAATTATAATTTTAATTTAATTTAGTCAGCATTGGGGTGTTGATTTAAAAAAAAATATATCACACATTGTTCCATGATCCACAGTGATTGAGTTGCTTCCATTCTTAGTGAATATCAATATTATTAGCATTGTGAAACATTTTTGAATACCTGTTTCCACATCTCTTTAAGTTCAGTTGTTTGATTGATTGAAACTTTAGTTGTACAGAATGGTGGGAGGTGGAACTAGTTCTTAAATATATAACTGAAAATGCTCTGGTCATTCCTTTCACTATCCTGTGGCAATCTGTGGAGTGGAGATTATCCTAATACTTGTAAGTACTGGTTGTGGTTTTATCACGACTAGATCCAAGTAACTTTTCTACTAAGATTCTAAATTAGTCTGAAGCTATTGAAGAACTACACTTGCATATGGCAAAATGTTTTATATACAACTAGCAACTTGCCCGTCAAAAATAACTGTATAATATTGTATTAAATATTGTGCATTCTCTTCTGTCTCTTTGTGCGCCCACTCTCTGGTTACCCTGTCGGTCTCTCTCTGTGCTCTCTCCCTCTCCCGCTCACTCATTCTCTCTCTGTGCACCTTCTCTCTCCCTCCCTCCTTCTATCTCTCCCTCCCTTCTCCTCTCTCTCTCTCACTCCTTCTCTCTGTCTCTCCCTCCTTCTCTCTCTCCCTTCCTCTCTCTCTTTCTCTCCTCCTTCACTCTTTCTCGCCTTCTCTCTCTCCCTTCCTCTCTCTCTCCCTTCCTTTCTCTCTCTCCCTTCCTCTCTGTCTCTCTCTCTCCTTCTTTCCCTCCTTCTCTCTCTCCCTCCCTCCTTCTCTCTCTCCCTCCTTCTCTCTCCCTCCATCCCTCTCTCTACCCCCTCCTTCTCTCTCTCTCTCTCCCTCTCCTTCCCAATCTCTCTGTCTCCCTCCCTCTCCTTCTCACTCTTTCTACCTCTCCTTCTCACTCTCTCCCTCCCTGCCCTCCTTCTCTCTCCCTCCCTCTCCTTCTCTCCCTTCCTCCCCTTCTCTCTTCCTCCCTCCCTCTCCCTTCACCGCGCAGTGCAAGGCTCGCAATGTACCACTTTTCTGAGTAATGAGAGCCTCGCAATCTGCAGCTTATCTCTCTCTCTCCCTCCTTCTCACTCTCTATCCCCCTCATTCCTTCTTGCTCCTTCCTTCTTTCTCTTTCACTCTCCTTGTCTCCCTCCCTCTCCCTTCGCCTTGCAATGCTAGCCTCGCAATCCACAGTGGCCATGCGCAACTCACAATTTTGTAAGCGTTACACACACACAACAATTATATTAGTGATATATTAGCAATTATTTTGAAGTGTGATGTACTGTTTTGGTTTCTGTTCATCAACTTCCTGAGTTGGGAGAACACTGAACATAAAGGAAACTTGTATCTGCACAATCACAATATTCCATCTAAACATGCCAGTGCTTTCAACAGGATTAATGGAAAGCTCATTGATTTACAGTAACACACCATCCTGTAAAAGATTAAAAAAATTTAAATATCAGAAAAAGTCAGTGTGAATAACTATTCACCCCCCTAAAGTCAATACTTTGTAGAGCCACCTTTTGCAGCAATCACAGCTCCAAGTCACTTTGGATAAGTCTCTATGAGCTCGCCACATCTTACCACTGGGATTTTTGCCCATTCCTCCAAAACTGCTCCAGCTCCTTCAAGTTGGATGGTTTGCGCTTGTGAACAGCAATCTTTAAGCCTGACCACAGATTTTCTATTGGATTGAGGTCTGGGCTTTGACTAGGCCATTCCAACACATTTACATGTTTCCCCTTAAACCACTCATGTGTTGCTTTAGCAGTGTGTTTGGGGTCACTGTCCTGCTGAAAGGTGATCCTCCGTCCTAGCCTCAAATCACGCACAGAGTGCTACAGGTTTTGCTCAAGAATGTCCCTGTATTTAGCACCATCCATCTTTCCCTCAACTCTGGTGTTCTTTGGGTGATGTGATGTGTTGGGTTTGCACCAGACATAGCGTTTTCTTTGATGGCCAAAAAGTTTAATTTTAGTCTCATCAGACCAGAGCACTTTCCTCCATACATTTTGGGAATCTCCCACATGCCTTTTTGCAAACTCAAAATGTGCCATTTTGTTTTTTTCTGAAAGTAATGGCTTTCTTCTGGCCACTCTGCCATAAAGCCCAACTCTATGGAGCGTACGGCTTCTCAACAACATTGTACCTTACTTGTTTGGAGAGTTTCTTGGTCTTCATGGCAGTGTTTGGTTAGTGGTGCCTCTTGCTTAGGTGTTGCAGCATCTGGGGCCTTTCAAAAAAGGTGTGTATATATAATTACAGATCATGTGACACTTAGATTGCACACAGGTGGACATCATTTCACTAATTATGTGACTTCTGAAGGTAATTGGTTGCAGTAGAGCTTTTTATGGGCTTCATAACAAAGAGGGTGAATACACACGCACATGCCAATTTTCTGTTTTCTATTTCTAAAAAATAGTTTTATGTATATATTGTTCTCATTTCACTTCACCAACTTATTGTGTTCTGATCCATCACATAAAATTCAGATTAACAAAACATTGAACTTAAGGCTGTAATGTAACAAAATGGGTAAAAAGTCAAGGGGGGTGAATACTTTTGCAATATATATATAAATATATATTATAAGGTTTCAGAAGTGACTGTGTGGCTGACATCAGAGCATTTGTGACAGTTTTTTTAAAGTTGTTGATCTCTGAGGACCATGTGACTGGCATTGATCTAAGATCACAACCCTTCCAGGTGTTACACGATCAATTGATGTATTTTTTCTCAAAGTAGAGAAAATATTTCAAAAACTTTAATCTGTCAGTGTCCCTTTAACAAAAGAAATTAGAAGCTCTGCATCAATACATTTATCCATTAATAACATGTAGCAAATATATATCCGTGATACACAAATAATAATCATTATGATAATAGCAAAGAATATATACTATGCTCATGTACTCATATATATTATACTGCCAGCGGTGGAAACTTCACAGGAACCTTGGGACTCAGGCTCCTTAAATGTGCAAGTGCTGGTTCCTAAATATAATATACTAGCGAATTGCCCGTCAAAAAATGACGGCAATCAAATCGTAAGTGAGCTAATGCTGTTTGGTGTGTAATAGTAAAATATATAATATATTAATAAATGAATATACTTTACCTATTTTGAAGCATTGTGTTGAAGAGCTGGCAATCTGTTTTCATGTTGCTGCAGCATTATTGGTGTGGATCTGCTGTGTAAGCGTGATGAATGTGTGCAGTGTAACAGTGTGCATGTGCGAGACGAAACCGTTAGCGTAGTGGTGTACTTCCGCATTGGCGGCAAATGGCGGGTTATCTGAGTTATGCGTCTTTGCGGATTATCCGTAGGTGTTTCGTGGTGTTTTTCGAGTTTTGTGTGTTGTTTTGCGAGTGTGTAGTGGTGTTTTATGTGTTGAGAGTGCTGTAGCCTCGTTTTGTTTTTTTTCGTCGGCCATTTTTTCTCTCGCTTAGCGATTTCATTAGTGTGTAAAGTGTTTTATTTTTATTGAAATGAAGGTGTAACTTGTTTTTTTGAGGTGCTGGATGCCCCCTCTTGCTGTAGGTAAGTTTTTTATGTGTGTGTTGTGTGTATTTATTGTGTTTGAAATGTTTGTATGTCGGCGTGTTGCGTCCGATGTTTGCGAGGTCGTAATGTGTGGTAACGTGTGTCGTATGGTGTTTGCGTGTGTAGCCTCGTTTTCGTTTTATTCGGCGTCCATTTGTTCTCTCGCTTCTCAAAGTTTTTGTTGTGCAAACTCTTTTATTTTGAGTGAAATGAAGGTGTGAGTTGCATTTTTGAAGTCCTGGGTGCTCCCTGTTGCTGTAGGTAAGGTTTTTATGTATGTGCTGTGTGTATGCATTGTGGTTTTGATTTTGTAATGTTCGCGAGTTGCGTCCGAGTGTTGCGAGGCCGTAATGTGTGTGAACGTGTGTCGTATGTTGTTTGCGAGTGTCGTAATGTGTGTGTCGTGTTATTTGCGTTGCGAGGTGAAGTTTGCAAGGGTCGCAGTTGCTGGCATGGAGCGTGCAACTGAGTCCCTCGCCCAGTGCCCTCGCTATGCGAGGCCCGCGGCCCGCTGTGCGAGCCCGCAAATCGTGAGCAACGGCCCGTACACTCACAACTATATATGTGATAAGTATATAATACAATATTAACAATAATAGTATTATAAATATAATGATTCTCTATGAATGGCTTTCTTAAATGCTCCTAGGAAATAGCCTGTCTAGCACTTATGTCATTTTCCTGGCTTCTAAGTTGTAGATATTTTTCTCCACTTCTTCCCAAATCTTCATATAACATTCCAATATAGACAGTAGACTCTCAGTTATCTGGAACCCCCGGGGATTGGTAGATGCCGGATGAATGTAGTTTCTGGTTGCTTGAGAGTTATATATAAAAGAGGCCTAGATTATCTGCACATAGGATGCTCTGCTCAGTATATATGTCAGTGAGGGCTTTTCTAGCAGCAGCAGCTTTCACTCCTCGCTTACACACAGGTACGCTTGGCTGGAGGGTGCAGTACAGAACCCAGGGGAATGTAACACCAACACTGCACTGGCTCAGTCACTCATGCCTGTCTGCCTCCAGGTAAGACTGAATTGCAGAGACGCACAGTGTCTGTAAGCATTTTGAAAACCTGGTTCCTGGAATTGGTTGAGCCCTGTAAATTTACATTTTTATTTAAAGTACAGGATTATATTTTTTCTGGTTTCCTGAGAGTTCTGGTTGCTTGAGTTCTGGTTACTGAGAGTCTACTTTATCACAAATAATAGTTGTCAAACTGTGAGTCGTCATCACTAAGCGATTGACGCAGTTCTGGCCGCAAATGCGGACCTTGCAGTACTTAAAAAAAAATATATATAAAAAAAAAAAACACACAGCATAGGGGGACAGACACAACATCTGCCAGTGAGGTTGCACACTAATTAAAGTTGAATTTAAGGAGTTTCGGAACTTAAAAATCAGCTAAGCGTGAAAAAAATGACGTAAAAAACAAAAACAAGGCTATACGACCCCGAAATGTGCAAAAAAAAACGCCAGACACGTCAACTTTTGCCAGGGACGTACGAGGTATAAAAAAACACAATTAGGAAGCACGGAAAATGCTTGTGAGCCGCATAGCACATATGCAGCCATTTTACAACACTAACTTGCAACTAATATCATTACGAATCTAAAATGGAGCTTTACACAACTAAACAAACGGTTTGCCATCGCGCACGCAGCCTATTTACACTGCACAATTGGCACATTGCTGACACTTTTTCCTCAGGGCAGCAACAGTGCAAATGTATATTGTATGCTGCAGGAAAATAAAAATAGGCGCTCAGAGGAGCAAAAGTAAATGAGAGGAGAGGCTTGCAATGAGCACCGAAGGCACTCAGCGTGAGGCTCGCAATGAATGCTGAAGGTCCTCAGAGTAGAAAAAGATTTACATTGGGTGTCAAACAGCATTGCCATGGCTTACTTTTTTATTGCCCCATCATTTTTTAGGGGCAAGTCACTAGTATTCATATAATATTAAAGTACCTAAAATTCTGTTTACATTTGCACATCAACTGATTTTTCTGTGAGGTGCTGGATCTACCCCCCAGTGCTGGATCTACCTATTTGGAGCTCCAAGGCAGTGAAGTGGAGGATCCCCTGCGATTGTGTGTGCAAGATATGCACACACTAATTTTTCCCTTTTCTCTGCATTTACATCGTTCTCTTGCTGAGTGAGCAAATCACAGACATTTCTCCATAACAGCCATTTTTACAACATAACTACTCATACATACGCCGAGCTATTATTTGTTTATTAAATGCATGTGATGGTAGGCCATATTATTTATATTTTTCTATTGTATCGCAAATAAAAACATTGTGAGAGTTAAAGGTGTAAGCTGGTGATTGAGAGAAGTTTCTGTTTTTGTTATTTAGTTTATGAATTCACTTTTTTACTAGCTCATACACCTAGGGCCCTATTAAATTGAACATATTGGCCTTGCAAAGCAGCCCGCAGCAGTAACAGCGATTCAATTAGGCCCGTAAAGCCCCTTTTTTGCAGGCCGCAAAATATTTGCAAGCTTGCATCTTAAAATCCCTGCGATCGATGAAGGCTTTGAAGTTACGATGCCGCGATCAAATTCAACGCACTGCTCCTGCGGACAATCACGGAAGTCGCAAATATATCAGTTTTAACTGCAAGCACTAAATAGTGCTCGCAAAGGGTCTACTGACTTCTTCTGAGCACTTTAATTGCTAATATATATACCATACTGTATATAAAATTGAAAATAAAGTGATATTAGTTAATAATATGAATAGCAGAATATTATAATAACATTAAATTGGCTATATTAATTCAGTGTTTTTATGTGTTTTATTAATTTTGAATTGGTACTGGCATTTAATGTGTTAATACATGTCATAGAACTCACATGGGCTGAAATATTATATGTATTTAATATATTTTATTTATTTATATTTGAACTGCGTGGCCGATCGCAACTCGAACGCTAATTGCACATTTTATTGATAGCCGACCTCCATTCCCGTAGTGAGGTTACGTCTGAGCCGGAATTGCGGTTTGAATCAATTATTGCATTTGCACCTAAAATATTTACGGTGTGCAGCATGGTTTACGATTTCAGACAAAGGCGATCGCCGATCATTCAAATGTAATGGCAATGTAACTGCGTAAGATTTTTGGGCTTCTAATTTAATATGGGCCCTAGTGTATGAGGATATGATCTAAATCTGTACGGTGGGTACTGTGCCTTTAATTGCCTGGCTGCCTAGTTTGCCTAATGGGTAATCTGGCCATGGGCACTCCTGCATGTTTAGATGTAGCCTTCAATCAAAACAGATAAAGTTGTCTGTTGAAATCACAGCACATTAAAGGGACTCTGCTGTGACACTTTCTCCAATTTCTCCAAAGAACTGCAAAATAAATAATTCTAAGTTTTTTTCTTATTGTTTTTTCCTGGGCCTAAATGGCCCAGTATAGGTGCTAATGACTTTTAAAGGCATTTTGATGGATTTTGGGGGTGTTTAAGGGTCGTTTAGAACCATTTTTGGGGGGGACTCACGATTAACCGGCAACTACAATTATCCGGCAATCGGGAGTCCCCATAGGTGCCGGATAACGAGGGTTTTTCTGTATATATATATATATATATATATATATATATATATATATATATATATTTATACCGTATATACTGATTTATTCCAGTATTTATTATTAAGAAACTGTTCAAAACGTCTCTTAATCCTCAAATTTGCTTGCAACCTCACTCACAGGCTCCCTGCCTCTCCCCCTGTGCTGTGTGTGAGGTTGCAAGCAAATTTGAGGATTAAGAGACATTTTTCGGCGATCATAAATCGCCTAAGCGAGGAAAAAAATGTCGGCTGTAAAGACATAACTTTAAAAAAAGGCTCAAAATTAGGCTGAAGCAAGTAACACTTAGATGATCAGCGCGGAGCACGCAAGACTTTGAAAATAGGAACCAACGGCGCTCATCGCGAACAACGTAAGACTTAAACAGGGACAGAGAGCAGAACGACACAGAGGAGGGAGAGGGGGGAGATGGTGGAAAGAGACATAGGGGTGAGAGAGGGGTGAGAAGAGACACACAGGAGGGAAATAAGGGGAAAAACCAACAGGGCAGGGAGAGAGGGGGACACATGGAAGGAAGAGGGGGGAACAGACACAGGGGTCAGAGAGTGGGGAGAGGCTTGCAATGAGCCTTAAAGGCGCTCATTGCGGACCTTGTGATGAGCGGTGAGGGCGCTCAGCGAGAAGTATGAAAGTGGCGTTAGATAACGTCTTCAATGAGCGGCGAAGCCAAAAGTGCTCATTGCAAGGCCCGTAACGCAGACAGTGGAAGAGGCTTGCAATGAGTGCTGAAGCTTAGTGTTTTAGACATCAGCAGGTATCATGTGTCATAAGGGAGAGAGGATATGCCTAGGTAGCCAGATTTTAGAGCAGTAATTATATGTTGTCCTGATAATATTGTTTACCTGTCTAAGTCTCTGTAACCCTATGGATCACATCATTACCAAGGCACATCATGTGTCTGGTTGTGCTTATCCATAAGCTTTTCTTAGCAAAGATACTGGAGTGAGTTGCCAGTTCCTTTTCCAGTGGACCATCATTTGTCTGACCTCTCTGCTATGACCTACCCATCTTGGGTGACCCTACATAGTATAGCTCACAGCTTCATTGAGGTACATAAGACCCTTCACCAAGACAAGTTGGTCTAAAAGACAAGTGGTCTAGAAGGGAATAAATATTTAGGACACCTTTCTAGGCAGATCCACTTTCACCTCTGTACTTCTAACAGGGGGTGGAGACAAGCACTTCTGCAAGAAGCAACAATTCTAATTTGAAAAGTAAACTGTAAATAAGTCATATTTTTGTTGATAATAAGTTAACCAAATAATTACCAAATAAATAAAATAAACCATATTATGTGCCCATTGTAGGGTGCATTTAAACAGGTTTGATGGAACAGCAGAATCTCAGTTAACCAGATCTCAAGCACCAAGAAATCATGAGCAACCAGAAAAAAATTGAATACTGTAGTTTAAATAAAAATACAATTTTACAGGGCTCAACAAATGCCAGGAGCCAGGTTGTCATATCACAAAATGCTCACAGGCACCTAGATGTCATCCACTGTATGTGTCTGCAAATCAATGTTACCTGGAAGCAGACTGAGTGACTGAGCCAGTGCAGTGTTGGATTTACATTCCCCGGGTTCAGCATCGCACCCTCCAGCCGAACGTACCTGTGTGTAAGAGAGGAGTGAAAGCTGCTGCTGCTAGAACAGTCCACACTGACAAATATACTTAGCAGAGCATCCTATGTGCATCTAATCTAGGCCTCTTAATAGTAACCAGAAGCTACATTTATCCAGAATCTACCAATCCCCATCGGTGCTGTATAACTGAGTGTCTACTGTATATGTTAATTCTGTCCATCAGGCTCTCTACCATCACTACAGCCATTAGTCATTTATTGCCTAGCACCACTGACCATTTAGTGTAGTAATTATTGTGCGTTATCTTTTACTACTGAGGATGTCATACAAGCTGAGTACACGCGTTACTGAGAGCCCATTCTGCTAGTACTCACATTTACGTTCTGTTTAGAGACGTCTTGTTCCCACTCAGTGTCTGCTCTTTATAATCAGAATGACTGTGCTGAATATAATGTGTGATTGGATCACTGCCTGTGCTACTTCATTAGTACTGTAGAATCCATAGATACAAAACATGTCACAGCAGGGCAGGAGCGATGAGAAATGCTATGAGAAGGTCATGTAGCGAAGGTGAAATACTCAGGGGGAGTGTGAGAAAGTACTTCTTCACAGTCACATATTTATAGTGCAGGCTCGCCACAAAGATAGCAGGACCTTACACCGGAATGGGATACCGGTTAAAGGGACATTGTAGTGATCACACACACGGTTTTGTTTGTTTGTTTAATAATTAATTAACAATAGAATCAGTATCTGAAGAACAATCATTGTAGCTTTTTAATGGAACAAATTCTCTATTTAATGCATTTAAAAGAGCATGCTCTCCAATTTGCCAGAGTTGTGATTTGCATGCAACAAAATGAAGCTAAACCTGATTAGTTTTCCTTGAACGTAACAGAAAATGCACAGAGCATAAGTAAGTCTGTAGTTTTCATTGACAGACAAGTATGACTATATTATTGGCCAAAACGAAAACACATAGTGGTGCATTATCAAACCCACTCTTTCAGATGTAACAGGAAATCTGCTTCTCTCCTCCCTCTATTACATGATGGGCCACTTGGACATACGGGGACCCCAAAAAGTCCAGGATTTTTATTAACTTTCTGGATGAGTACAAATGGATCAAGCTAATACAACTGAGTATATAAATATAAACAACTTTTACATTCCCCGTAATTAAAGAAACAATGTAATGGGAACATTTACATGGGGAATCTCCACATTCCCCCTCACCTTGAATATGGTATTCATCTCCTCTATTATTATTGTTACCAATGTGTGATAAAATGACTCTGACGAAAGTGTCATTTGTCACTAGCGATAGCATGTTGATAAATAATTTTAAAACAAAGACAAGGCAAGCACCCACACATGGGTGTAGGAACTGGGGGGATGGGGAGGACAAATTCCCCCCCAGATTTTTCCATGTTTGTATGTATAAATAAGCTATTTTATGGCATGTGTATACAATGAGCTGGATCCCCCCCAGCATCCCCCCTTCACACACAGTTAATAAAAAGTCAATTCAGCTTAGTGATAGTATTATTTTTTTTAGTTACATAGTATTTAAGGTTGAAAAAAGACTTTCAGTCCATCAAGTTCAACCTTTTAAAATCTCCTCTGATCTGCAATATGCGGATTAACTATCAATACTGCCCCTCCAATTATCCATGATAACCATGAATTCCCTTTTTAATTAGAAATAAATTCAGTCCCCTTTTAAAGTAATCTATCGAATCTGCTGTCACCACCTCCTCTGGTAGAGAATTCCACAGATTAACCACCCTTACTGTGAAGAACCCTTTTCTTTCTTTAAGGTGGAATCTTTTTACTTCTAACCTCAAGGGGTGTCCTCTTGTCAGTTGAAAACCTCTTGGCACAAAAAGCTCCCCCGACAAATCTTTATACTGACCCTGGATGTATTTATATAAGGTAATCATATCTCCTCTTAGAAGCCTTTTTTCTACAGAAAATAAGTTTAATTTGGTTAGTCTTTCTTCATAACTTAGCCCCTCCATTCCCTTATTAGTTTTGTTTCCCTCCTCTGTACCTTTTCCAGCTCTAAAATTTCCTTTTTATGAAGTGGTGCCCAAAATTGTACTCCATATTCCAAATGAGGGCGTACTAGAGATTTGTATAGTGGCAGAATTATATTTGCTTCCCTGGCTTCTATACCCTTCTTAAAGCATGCTAATATTTTATTTGCCTTTGCAGCTGCTGCTTGGCTTTGAGCACTGTTACCTAGGTGGTTGTCCACAAGCACTCCCAAATCCCTTTCGATATCTGATACACCTAGATTTGCTCCATTAAGATTATAAATTGCATGGCTATTTTTCCTTCCCAGATGCATAACTTTACATTTATTCGTATTAAATCTCATCTGCCATTTAGATGCCCATTCCTCAATTTTATGTAAATCCCTTTGGAGGGAAAGCACATCACTATCTGATTTAATTACCCTGCACAACTTCGTGTCATCAGCGAAAATGGAGACACCACACTCCAATCCTACCTCTAAGTCATTAATAAATATGTTAAAAAGGACCCTGAGGAACCCCACTTACCACATTAGTGCAATCGGAGTATGTTCCATTTACAACAACCCTTTGCTTTCTGTCTTTTAGCCAGCTCTCAATCCATGAGCAGATATTTACTGCAATTCCTGTATCTCTTAGTTTGCACAATAGTCTCCCATGTGGCACTGTATCAAAAGCCTTTGCAAAATCCAAAAAGACTACATCCACTGAGTTGCCTTGATCCAGGTTCCTACTAACCTCCTCATAGAAACTAATTAGATTTGTTTGACATGACCTATCCCTCATAAATCCATGTTGACTCCTACTTATAATCCTGTGCAAATAGACATATTCTTGTATATTATCCCTTATTAACCCTTCTAAAAGCTTCCCCACAACAGAAGTGAGGCTCACTGGTCTATAATTCCCGGGATTTGCTCTTGCTCCCTTTTTAAATATAGGTATCACATCAGCTTTTCTCCAGTCATCTGGTAGAGACCCTGTGTTGAGTGAATCTTGAAAAATTAAATATAATGGTTTGGCTATTACAGAACCCAGTTCCCTTAGTACCCTTGGATGTATTCCATCAGGACTCTGGGCTTTATTAACATTTATTTTTTCCAACCTCTTTTGAATTACTTCCTGTGTTAACCAATTATTTGGCAAAGGTAGTGTAGCCCCATTATGTTGCCGTGTCCCAACCACTGGTACCTCCCTTGTGTATACCGAAGAAAAGAACCTATTTAGCTCATCTGCCTTTTCTTGGTCACTAATTATCAGATGGCCTGTGTCACATTGTAATGTTCCTATAGCTTTCCTCCTCGCCTTCTTCCCATTAATATACTTAAAAAATATTTTAGGGTTAGTCTTACTCTCTTTTGCAATTAATTTTTCATTTTCTATTTTAGCCAGTCTAATCGCCCTTTTGCAAGCCTTGTTGATTTCCTTGTATTCCTGTAAGGCAGTCTCTGTCCCCTCTTGTTTGTATAATTGAAATGCCTGTTTTTTACTCCGTATCTTGATCTTTAAATCATTGTTAAGCCACATTGAATGGGATTTACTCCTTTTACTTTTATTCCCACACAGTATATGTCGATGTGAATGTATATTTAGTAAGGATTTAAATGTTGTCAACTTGTGGTCAGTGTTTTTACCCATCAGTTCTCTGTCCCAGTCTATACTTTGTATTGCTGCCCTTAGACCGTTAAAATCTGCCCTTTTAAAAGTAAGAGTTTTTGTTGGCCCCTTCAAATTTTGTTTTTTTAATTCAATCTCAAACGAGACTGTGTTGTGATCACTGTTTCCCAAAGGTTGCCCTATTCCAACATTACATACTATATCAATATTATTTGTGATGAGTAAATCTAAGATATCTTCATAGACATCTTCTAGTAGGCTCTTGTACAACCTGGGCCAGATAATGATCTCTGAGTGTACTCAAGAACCTGCTCCCCTTAGCTGAACAGCTGGTCTCATTTATCCAGTTTATTTCAGGGTAATTAAAATCTCCCATTATTAGAACTTGACCATGCCTAGCTGCATTTTAAATCTGTAACAATAATTGTATTTCCTCACTTTGAGCTATATTTGGGGGTTTATAGCATACTCCTACTAATATTCTTTTGGAATTTGCTGCTCCGCTATTTAACTCTACCCACAAACATTCAGCTTTATCACTAGGTCCACCATAAATATCTTCTCTGACTATAGGCTTAAATTCAGGCTTAACATACAGACAAATCCCTCCTCCTCATTTACCATTGCCTCTATCTTTCCTAAATAGGTTATAACCATCCAGATTAACAGTCCAGTCATGAGATTCATCCCACCACGTTTCAGTAATGCCTATTAAATCCCATTTTTCATTAATTGCTAATAATTCGAACTCTCCCATTTTTCCTGGCAAGCTTCCGGCATTAGCAAGCATACACCTTATGTTATGAGTCTGTAGTTCTGAAGTGCCTGCCACTGTACTTGAATTACTTAGTACTACCTCCCTATTGACTATACTACCCCTCCCCACATCTCCTCCCCTATGAGTTGTTAATTCATCCCTTATACCCTCTACACTTTCTACCCCATTACTTATATCTAGTCCCTCCCCCCTACCTACTAGTTTAAAAACTCCTCCAGCCTTTCTACCATCCTATCCCCTTGTACAAAAGCTCCCTCATCATTAAGGTGCAATCCATCCCTACTGTAGAGATTGTACCGAAGTGAGAAGTCAGCCCAGTGCTCTAAAAACCCAAACCCCTCCTTAGTGCACCACATCTTTAGCCATGCATTAACCTCCCTAAGCTCCTTCTGCCTCCCTGGGCTAGCACGTGGCACTGGTAGTATCTCAGAAAATACTACCTTGGAGGTCCTTGCCTTCAGCTCATTACCTAGTTCTCTAAAATCATTCTTTAGGACACTCCATCTTCCACTAGCTTTGTCATTGGTACCAATATGTACCAAGACCGCCGGTTCATTTCCAGCCCCTCTCAATAATTTTTCTACCCGATCCACAACATGACGAACCCAAGCCCCCGGGAGACAGCAAACTGTTCGATTGCTGGAATCTAGGTGACAAATCACCCTGTCTATTTTCCTAATAATAGAGTCCCCTACAACCAAAACCTGTCTGTTGCTCTGCCTATGCTGCCCTCCCACTCCTTCAGTAGAGCTGTTCTCCCGGCTGTTAGAGGGAACTGCTCTATCTGGCATTGCCATTCCTGAATGGACATCCCCAACAGTTTCACTCAATCTGGCAAATCTGTTGGTGTTTGCCAACTCAGAACTGGCCTGCCTCCTCCTGATCCCCCTGATTCCCCTTGTAACTGTAACCCAGCTACCTCCCTGGACATCCTCACTAGCCCCAGCTCCGCCCTCCATGCTAGGCCCAGCTAAACTGTGCTCAGTGAGCACCAACCCCCTTTACAGTGGAGCAATATCACTAAGTGCTTCAATTCTCCGCTCCAGATCTCCAATTTGAGCTTCCAGAGAGGCAACATGCTCACACCTGTCACAGAGGTATGGACCCTGGATCATCTGTTCCAGTATTGCATACATATGACAGGCTGTACACTGAGTGAGGTTGCCACTGGAGTGACTCATAATTATTATTATTGTCTACAAAATTTCAGTGGGAAAAATAAAGAATATAAAATAATATATTTGTATAAAGTTTTCCTCCTTTGCACTATAAATCTGCCCTCCCTTTTCTTTGAAGTCCCTACCCCTATTTAAACTCCTACACTTCACTAGAACTGCACCTGATACCGAAAATGTTCGCAAGCTCACAAGTTCGCCCCTTCTCCCGTTTATACTACTTCTGCCTTCTCACCTGGGCACAATTAGTGCACTCTGCAATTTATCAGCCTTTATCTGTAAAGGAAAATCCACTTGTAAACAGCGTTATATGATGTTATAACAATGTTCGTATAATGACACAAAATGAACTACTAAAGTGGAGCCGGAACATAGAAAAGTAATATTAAAAATACTATTACAAAGTTGATTATCTGAAGACTACAGCATCCATAAAGACTTGGATCTTTCCGGTGGCCTGTTAAATGACCACTGTAGTGGTGCCACAAAGGCTCTTTAATTATTCTTGCATGGACATAACACATTTCCTCTTTTGGTGGAAAGATGTGCCTGGTTCTAGGGGGGGCAAAAGAACCTGGCACTGGGTACCACACAGGCAGTATGAATATATATACAAGATAACACAGAGCAGGCAGTGTGCTCAGAGACAGACAACATTATTGTAAGAAGCCTTGACATGTTACAGCGCTTGTGGAGGTGCAGCGATAGGAGGAGACTCTTGCTCTTATTTCTGTTATCAATGATCCTTTTCATTTTCTTCTCTCTGAAAATGTTTTTTTGTTCCCTGCACGCATGGCATTATAACAGAACTGACTGGTGATTGTTTGACAGTGTCATTAGCAGCAAAGACACAGCTTGGCCTCATATACTCCTTTCAGGCTGTAGTAATCTGGGATTTAATTACATAGCAGAAAACATTAATAAGTGAGGCACATCATACAAGAAATAGCTCTGATATAACAGTTCAATTTATAAACTGGAAGTGCCTCAGGCCACAGCAGGCCGGGGGGGGGGGGGGGGTGGATGGCTGTGTAGCACTAGTCTGTATGATCCCTGGAGTGTGCAGGAAATCCCTTGTGAAGTATATAGAAAGCACCACCAACTGCTGTGCTTCTTTGTAGAAGTCATGCTTCATCTAAAGAAGTACAGTCCTAACATTATTAAAAATATACTTAGGCCATTTTTAAATATTGGGATATTATATATGAAACACCCAAAGGGGTAGAATCAAAATGTCTCATTCATTTCATACATATTTCATATATAGATCATAATCCCACCTACTCATTGCATCATTTAGGAAACGTACATAACACATTTTCTTTGCAGAAACAAGTGAAGGTCACAGGTGTCTACAGAACATTTGGATACGAGCATTTGGCTAATTGCCCCTAGCAATACGCATACTTTATTATAACTAACTAACTAAAGTTTATAGTTTGTGAAGACCTTGCTTTTGCATAGAAGTTCACTAACTAAACACTTTGTAAATAAAATATGCTATGTGCTTATATAGAGCCCTATTCAATTGGCCAAATCGCAATTGAATGAGGCCCATAGAGAGAAAGTAGCTGATCAAAGATCAGTAACAATCATTATGATTACAAAATGACAACTTACTGCTACTGTGAACATCCCATAATAGTTATTTGTTCCACGTAGTTTAGTATAGCATACAATTAACCCATTATTATACACCAATATATATATATATATATATATATATATATATATATATATATATATATATAAATAAAATCATTGTATTTATATACTTTATATTCAGCTCACCAATAAATATCTGTCTCCACACTAAATCATTTTGATAATTTCAACAGCACTGATCTAAGGGGAATTGCGTACAGTAGGCGGAATATTCTTCAGAGAGAGATATATATTTCTATGTATATGTAGTTAAGTAATAATGAATGATTTCTTGTCAATTAATATACTTTAATTATTTCTAATTGATATATGCAGCGAGCAAAAGGCTGAAGAGCTAACAATCTGTTTGTATTTTCCGTTTGCATAGAATATACATTGTGAGTGTTAG
Organism: Discoglossus pictus; assembly: GCA_027410445.1. NCBI lineage: Eukaryota > Metazoa > Chordata > Amphibia > Anura > Alytidae > Discoglossus > Discoglossus pictus. The sequence continues at coordinate 322,525,339 of CM050166.1, read as the reverse complement.
TGCCCTACTTATAAAGTGTAATGAATGTTTGAACTGTGAATTCTAAATAGGCTGCGTGCGCGAGGTATTGTGTAAAGTGGCATTGTATAGTCGTAATGTTATTAATGTGTTACGCGTCTCGTGAGCATTTTCTGGCATTTGTATATTGTATTTTGTAGGTCGTAGTGTGATGTGTCAAATGCTACGCGTTTAGCAGTGTTTTGCGCGGTCCGTGGTCGTGTAGCCTCGTTTTCTATTTTTCCGGCGGCTATTATTTTCCATGCATAGGCGATTTTCGAGTGGCGAATATCGTTTAAATCAAGTTAAATTTGCATGCCACCTCACTCACAGACGTCCTGGCTGTTGCCCCATGCTGTCTGTGATGTTTTTGTATTTTTTTGGGGTGTATTTAGTGTGTTTTTCTTGGTTTTTGCATTTCGGCGTTCGGCCGCTAATCTCGTAATTTTTTGCGTTTTTTAGCTCATCGGCTAAGTCCTACGTGTTAACGGCTCACCTTGCTTCGCAAGCGTTAATGGCTCGCCTCGCTTCGCAAGCGATACGCACCTCAAGCGTGACTACGTCTTGCAGTTTGACAACTATTATATGTGATTATGCTATATAAAGCAAATCAACCAAAATATGACACAGCACTGTTTTTAACCTATTTAGAGAGCCAGTGATGAATATTTATAGCATGTTTGATTTTTGCAGATTATATTTAAATAACTTGAGTTATATATTTTCCATTTGTTTCCTTGCACCAACTGTTTCTTCTGAATATATATTTAACTACATCTAGTAAATGTATTCTGTATCAATAGGTAGATATGACTGAGGGACCGTTTCTAGTGGTATTCTAGGGACCCTATTCAATTGAGCAATTGTAAGTTACTAGAGCCCGTAAACTAATTTGCTATTCAATTGGCGTCATTTAGCGAGCCCCAAATGATCTACGGGTTACAGGCTAAAAAGCCCTACGTTTGGGAAAATTGTAACTTACAACTCATCTAAGCCTTTGATCTTTCAACCCTGCAGAAGTTACAATCGCTAAAATCGAAAATCGCTATTCAATTGCTACAATTCCTCAACTTTAAAAGACGGGGAAAGCGAAGAAAGACATAAGAATTAATTGCACAACAGTCTCAAGCTCGTAAATCTGCAATCAAAAATTATTTTTTTTATGTTTCATTTCCATGTCATATCAATCTTGGGAATCAATTAGTTAATACATATCGGCCACCCACATAGACTAAAACAGTATTGCCATACATTTCTAATATTTTGTACATTTTGCCGAATTGCAAGCAAATTACTTTTTGTCATAAATAATTAGGAGGAATCTCTAGATATAGGTAAGATCTCCATTCAGTTCTATAGGAATGCTACCACAGTGTTGTGGAGGTTAACATTAGGATTACCATTCCCTTCAGGCTCCACACCATCAATTGTTTTCAAAACATTAACAGCCTTATTAAATTGTGATTTGGCCAATTCAATAGGGCTCTATATAAGCACAGAGCATATTTTTTTACAGAAGTTTTTAGGTAGTGAACTTCTATCCAAAAGCGAGGTCTTCACTAAATAAAAACTTCTGTAAAAATATATGCTCTGTGCTTATATAGAGCCCTATTCAATTGGCCAAATCGCAATAAGGCTGTAAATATGGAAGAGCTCAGGCAAAATGTTCTCATGCTCATGGTTCACATAGATGCTACTATTGTTAGTTTGTTACATACTTTACAATTATGTGAAGTATTTCCCAAATAACAGTGGTCTTTTAGGCTAACTGTACATCTTAAAACATCAATGCTCATACAGTACCTTGCAAAAGTATTCACCCCCTTGGCATTTTTTGTGTTTTGTTGCCTCACAACATGGAATTAACATGGATTGTTTGAGGATTTGCATCATTTAATTTACAGAACATGCCCACAACATTGAGGATGTTTTTTTTTTATTGTGAAGCAAACAACAGATAAATAACAGAAAAAGGGACAAAATAACAGAAAAAGTCAATGTGCATAACTATTTACCCCCCTAAAGTCAATATTTTGTAGAGCCACCTTTTGCGGCAATCACAGTTCCAAGTAGATTTGGATAAGTCTCTATGAGCTCGCCACATCTTACCACTGGGATTTTTGCCCATTCCTCCTTGCAAAACTGCTCCAGCTCCTTCAAGTTGGATGGCTTGCGCTTGTGAACAGCAATCTTTAAGTCTGACCACAGATTTTCTATTGGATTGAGGTCTGGGCTTTGACTAGGCCATTCCAACACATTTACATGTTTCCCCTTAAAGCACTCAAGTGTGGCTTTAGCAGTGTGTTTGGGGTCATTGTCCTGCTGGAAGGTGAACCTCCGTCCTAGCCTCAAATCACGCACAGAGTGGTACAGGTTTTGCTCAAGAATATCCCTGTATTTAGCACCATCCATCTTTCCCTCAACTCTGACCACTTTCCCAGTCCCGGCTGCTGAAAAACACCCCCACAGCATGATGCTGCCACCACCATGTTTCACATACATTTTGGGAGTCTCCCACATGTCTTTTCGCAAACTCAAAACGTGCCATTTTGTTTTTTGCTGTAAGTAATTGCTTTCTTCTGGCGACTCTGCCATAAAGCCCAACTCTATGGAGCATACAGCTTCTTGTCGTCCTATGTACAGATACTCCAGTCTCTGCTGTTGAACTCTGCAGCTCCTCCATGGTTACCTTAGGTCTCTGTGCTGCCTCTCTGATTAATGCCCTCCTTGCCCGTTCCGGGAGTTTTGGTGGGCGGCCGTCTCTTGGCAGGTTTGCTGTTGTGCCATGTTCTTTCCATGTGTTTATGATAGATTTTATGGTGCTCCTGGGGATCAACAAAGATTTGGATATTTTTTTTAAACCTAACCCTGACTTGTACCTCTCAACAATATTGTCCCGTACTTGTTTGGAGAGTTTCTTGGTCTTCATGGCAGTGTTTGATTAGTGGTGCCTCTTGCTTATGTTTTACCGCCTCTGGGGCCTTCCAAAAAAGGTGTGAATATGTAATGACAGATCATGTGACACTTAGATTGCACACCGGTGGACATCATTTCACTAATTATGTGACTTCTGAAGGCAATTGGTTGCACCAGAGCTTTTTATGGGCTTCATAACAAAGGGGGTGAATACATACGCAGATGCCTATTTTCTGTTTTCTATTTCTAAAAAATAGTTTTATGTATATATTTTTCTCACTCCACTTCACCAACTTAGACTATTGTGTTCTGATCCATCACATAAAATTCAGATTAACAAAACACTGAATTTAAGGCTGTAATGTAGCAAAATAGGTAAAAAGTCAAGGGGGTGAATACTTTTGCAAGGCACTGTAGTTATTCACATTTCACATTGACATTTGTTGAGGAATTATGGGATCACTGTGTTTTCTTCTGTAATCTTATGTGTTCCAGGAATATTTTGTACTGTTTTTTTAGTTCTCACAATACAGACTAGAAGAGCTGTAACCTTGCAGTGTGCTGACGATGAATTATGAAACATTATGTAGATTGTAATTTCACGCCAGGGTCATAGGATTCTATCAAATGAGCAACAATTAATTTGACAGCAATTTCAAAAAGTGGTTTTCCACTGTGATTTTTCGCCATCTTTCTGGTGCAAAGTCTGTTCACTTCAGTTTCTAGTTCACTGCCTAGTTTGACCTAATATGTTTACGCAGAATTGGTAGTTTTATTTTGTTGCACTGCAGTGACTGAATTTTACATTTTCCACAATGCTGACTAATCTTCACATGCACTATCGTTTCGCCAATACGTATTCAACTTTAATGAGAAGAGAATTTAGAATTTAGATCTGCATTTAGAAACTCTGTCTATGATATTTATGTACAGTTCATCCTTGTTCATAAATGTTGGAAGCCATTTTACTTTTCCTCAGCAGGAGGTAGTTACCATGGGAACTGGGCAAGATGTTTCCAAAACTGAAACCAATCTTGTTTATTGCCCTGTTATACGCTGAATAAGGCCCTGGGGGTCCTATTGCTTTAATTTCTTCCAATACAGTAAAATGCTGAAGAAGGAAAACAGATCTCAAAACCGAGTCAGCATTGCTATTTTTATACTGGAAAGTATATATAATAGTTTTCTTTTTGGGACATACTGTTGAGTAATTTTACAATTCATGCTCTATTATAATACCTGTGGTGTAGAGATGGAACTGAGCATTTAAGAAGCAGCTGGTATTGCAGAGGATGAAACAAGTTCAGATCAAGTAATAAAGAATATAAAGCATGGCTGCTTATAACTAAGTATAACTAATTACAGTAGATGTGTACTTCAGTGGGGTGTAGATATCAAGGCCAAAGTGAAATAATTATTTGTAAAAGAATATCAACTTACTTACTTAATAAAAACACTACAGAATAAGATTTGTTTCTCTATACTTGCATATATGTACCTCACCCATACCCTTTAGAAAGTAAGTTTGCGAGTTTTCAATCTTGTTATTATTATTATTATTATTATTACTAGCGAATTGCCCATAAAAAAATGACGGCAATGAAATTGTAAGTGAGCTAAGGGTGTTTAGTGTATATAATGTGGCTGATGTAGTGTCGTTCGTTTTCTATGTCGTGCTAGTTTTTCGGAATATCTGTAGCTGTTTGGTGGGCTTTTTCGGAATATCTGTAGCTGTTTGGTGGTGTTTTGCGTGTTTATGGTAGTGTTTTGCCGGTTTAGGGACCTTTAGCCTCGTTTTCGTTTTGTTCGTGGCTATTTTTTCTCTCGCTTAGGTGATTTACAGGTCTCTAAACTCCGAAATTTGTGGTTAAATGGAGGTGTAACTTCACTTGCAGAGGTCCTCGGTGTCCCCTCTGGCTGTGAGTAACCTTTTTATGTGTTTGTTGTTTGTATTTGTTGTGTTTGTAATGTTTTTGGGGTTGCGTGGGTTGCGTCCTTGTTTTGTAAACTCGTAGGTGTTTTTCGTCAAATACGTAGGTGTTTGATGGTGTTTTGCGTCTTTAGACTGCTGTAGCCTCATTTTCGTTTTTTTCGGCAGCCATTTTTTCTCTTGCTTAGAGAATTTTTTAGTGGCTAAACTGCTTTAATTTCAGTTAAATTGAGGTGTAACTTTAGTTTTCGAGGTCCTCGGTGCCCCCTCTTGCTGTGAGTTTTTATGTGTTTGTGGTTTGTATTTGTTGTGTTTGTAATGTTTCTGGGATTGAGCAGGTTGCGTCCTTGTTTTGTAATCTCGTAGGTGTTTTTCGTCAAATACGTAGGTGTTTGGTGATGTTTTGCGTCTTTAGACTGCTGTAGCCTCGTTTTTGTTTTTTTCGGCGGCCATTTTTTCTCTTGCTTAGAGAATTTTTTAGTGGCTAAACTGCTTTAATTTCAGTTAAATTGAGGTGTAACTTTAGTTTTCGAGGTCCTGGATGCTCCCTCTTGCTGAAGGTAAGCTTTTTATGTATTTGTTATGTGTATTTGTTGGATTTTTGATGTTTTGATGTGCGCGTGTTGCGGCCGTTGTTTGCGAGGTCGTAATGGGTCGTAACGTGTCTCTTATGTTGTTTGCGTTACGACGTAAAGTTTGCGAGGGTCGCAGTTGCTGGCAAGGAGCGCCTTCGGCAACTGCGACCCTCGCTTAGCGAGGGCTGCGGGCTCAAGCATTAGCAACAACTTGTATGCTCACAACTATATATGTGATTATTAATAATAATAATAATAATAATAATATATAGTGCAGTTTTTTTGGAGGGGACCTTATTCTACCTATGATCACTGAAGTGGCATATTTATTATGTGCTCTTAAGAGTAACTTGACTTGGCAATGTACAATGTGTTTATACAAGGTTTAAAATAAATTAATAGAGCCTTTCATTTTTAGCTATTGTATTTAATCTTGTGGAAACGGCAGCAGAAATTTTGCATTTATTCCTAACAGGATTAGAAAAATGGGGGAAATGTGAAGATCAGATCCCTGATGAGTTCTGTTTAAGGACTGGCACTAAGCAAAAGAGTAAGCCACAGAAGGATAACCCTTCACTTTAACTACAGGTAGACTAGCAATCCAAGACAGTATACTTCTTCATACAAACAGAGTGAGCTCTGTTTAACTTATTCTTTAAAAACGCTATTATGATCATGGCTTAAATAGCTGCTAATGATGTTGAATTGGGTATGCTCCTTTAAAGGAAAGTTATCATATAAGAATAGCAAATTAATTGACTTTCCAATTGCTCTCATCTTATGGGTTTTGCAAATGTACTCAAACAGTATACCCTCCAATTTGAACCCTGGGAGTCATTTTAATAGTAGGGATTTTTGTGGTCCCATGGAAGCAAGCTTCCATAATTTCTGTCAATTATTCTAATTCCTGAGGATAAATTAGTTAATGAACAGTGACCTAAGCCAATGGTTTTCAACCTTTTTAAGTCTGCAGACCGGTGAAAATAGGATAAATATTTTGCGGACCGCTAAGGCAGAAATGAAAACCATTATTTATATAGCATTTTGTGTATCAACTTTTATATCTAATATTATAATAATATTGAGATAAAATACAACCAAACTAATTGTGTTTAATACCAAAAATCATTAGTGTGCGTTAGTAAGACTAAAGTGTAAAGAAATTATAATCAAATTACTAAGCCTACACTTGTAGAATGTGGAGAAAAGTGACCGTGTTGATAAGTCTCCACGCTCACCCTTGATTCCGGATAGAAGACTCACTCACTGCCAAACTCCGGCATGTGACATCATGACGTAGCGACGCCACCTAGTGACTGCCGACCTAACATGTGCTTTTTGTCCAAAGCTTCAACGGAGGCCTGGATACCATGTGTTAAGCAGCAATATCTTTTTCGCAGACCGGCTGTTGAAATCTACTGATCTAAGCTATTCATTTGCTGTACTGACAAGCTACTTGTTATGTTAAGTGGAAGCTCCCCATTCTCAAAAATATTAAATGTTCCTAATCCTGCTAAACCTACAATTTTCTCATGCTCATGGTTCACATAGATGCTAAACATGTGAAGTATTTCCCAAATAACAGTGATCCTTTAGGCTAACTGTGCACAGAAAAAAATGCTCAAAGTTATTTACATTTTACATTGACATTCATTGAGGAATTATGGGATCAATATGTTTACAAATTTTCTTTCCACTGTAATCTCATATGTTCCAGCAATATTTTTCCCAATGCAGACTGAGAGGGCTGTGACCTTGCAATGTGCTGACGCTGAATTATACCCTGAAACAACATTACGTAGATTGTAATTTCACTCCAGGATCTCAAAGGTATCCAAAAAGAGTCACATTTTGGCATTTTGGTTTCAATACTGGAAGGACATCTAACTATGTTCATTAGCGAACCACTATATAATTGGTTCTCAAAAGCTGATCCTGGGACATCACTGAGACTTTATCTGTCAGTGCTGAGAACTAAATAGGTAATTAATCATAGCTATAGATTATAGATGACTTTATCAGCAGCTAAAATGGATTCTACTCAAATCAGATAAAATTTAGTGTGCAACAAGTAGTATGACTCTGATAAAAATGTTCTAAATATCAAAGGCAATCCCCATAAGCACTGAAAGGTAACATGTAGGTGCCAAGATCAAAAAGATAGAGAGACACTGTGCTATATGAGGGATATATATATATATATATATATATATATATATATATATATATATATATATATATATATATATATAAAATTAGTGTAAGAGCATAATTGAAGGGACATCTTGGAAAGAATATTATCTTTGTTGCATCAGAAAGATGGTATTTGTTAATGTGTCACAGTGTGTTTTTTTCAAATAAAGATCTTTTATTCAGAAATGTATCTGCTCTTGGGTACTTGCCCTCTGTCAGCCAATGAGATCTACAGACTAATATATGATCTCTGCATTTCCCGTTAGTTTCAATGAAGTTTTAAACAGGTTTTACTGAATAACTTTTCATGCAAATAAACAGTATTTGCAATGTTTGAAACATGGTGTTTGAAATGCTTGAAAACAGTAGTGTTGCATGCAATAACTACTTTTGAAGAAGAGAAAATGTTTTTGATGCCTCGGAGGCTGGAGGCATATGTGAGAATTTGGTGAAACTTGCATATATAAAGGGAGCATTTACATTTCAGCAGGAGTAGAGCTTGCAGTTATCCTTACAAGTTGCATGCTTCTGAGCTCCATCAGCTGTTCTGTAGACAAATATTAAACAAAATAGAGACTTTTGTCTTAACAAAATACACTTTTCTCTATACGTTTTACATTTAATGCTTACACGCCTGTTGATGTTAATTTGTAAAATACTCCACTAAAGTTAGTTTTACCTAAATACAATGGGTGCTGTACCCTTTAATATATCTTGTTTTTTTATGCGTTTGTGTGACTTGGAACTTGAATCTATATCTCTATTCCACTTCAAAGCTTTTCCCGAAGCAAAATTCACCCAGAATGGATCCGCAAGAAATATTCTGGAATGCCCCCTCCCAAACACATATGTACCGCACAGTAAAGAGCTCATGAATATAAAAAAATGATATCACTGACAATGGCCCCTATTTAATTCCAAGCCTGTAATTACGGGTTAGAAATGTGCTACAGTTACAGATGTATTTAATTGCTCAAGCCCGCAAGTGCAGGCTCACAGGCACCACACACAAACTATGAACCCGTCAGTAGCATTTCTGGGCATGATCATGATCAATTAAGCAAGCCCATAAGTTACAGTTTAGACAAAGCCAATAGTAAATGAGACAGTCATCATGACGTCAGTGAAAAATGGAGTTTAAACTATAATCAATTAATGTTTAGAAGTCCGATCTGCTATTGAACTCTCAATCCAGAAACTTACAAATCAATAAAAATCGATAAATCAACTGTTCTAGTCTATGTGGGTTTCATAATATGTATCAACCCTTTGATTCCTGGGATCAATATAACAACGAAATAAAACGTAAGAAAAATATTTTTCCTTGCAGATTTGCGAGTTTAAGACTGTTGTGCAATTTATTCTAATCCCTTTCATTGCTTTCCCAGTATTTTTCAGTACAGTAGTGTGTTTATATTTGCTTTTACAGTGTTACGAATAGGTGTATAACCCACTTGCAAGTCCATCTAGTACTCCGACGTTTTTTTGATACATTTGCCATTTACGGATTTGAAGGCAATTGCAGGCTTGTTGCATTGTTGTAATTAAATATGGATTTTTCATCTTTAGCACTGCTAATATTTACAGGTTTAGAACATCAAAGGAGGAGATAGGACGGATTTACGTTTTTGACAACCGCAGTAATTTTGAGCCTGTAACTCGCAATTGGAATGCGAGTAGCAAAAAGTAGCCAATTAAATATCAGGGCTCCATTGCGGGCTCAAGCAATTGCGATTTGAACAATTAAATAGGGGCCATAGTCTGGATAAATCTACCATACTAGAATGCAATAATTAACTAGGCTTATAAATAGTCTACAGAATACAATCAAAGATAAAAATGGTATGATATATTGTAAGTCTGCGAGTTTTCAATCGTGTGAGGTGCTTTGTGGAAGCACTTTGGACACTGGATTCTTAGCTTAAAGACAGGGCCCTCCATCCTTTGCAACGTGTTAATGTTCCTATTGTTTTTTGCTTTGATCGTAACCCTTGTATAATGCTACAGAATATGTTGGCGCGGTACAAATAAATGATAATAATATATAATAATTTATTGTATTACAAATAATTTAAACTGGAATCTGGAATCCTGTTTTATCATGTATTTCTATAGATTTTATAATATGTTATTTCCGTAATTATTGTATGCAGGGAGAAAGGAGAAGTTATAGTATCTGACCTTTTCACTTTAATGTCACATTCTAAAAACTCCAGATCTCTCCTCCCCCATACCACCAGCCATTGACAGATAAGATAAGCACAGCCCCACAGGCTAGCAGCAAGTGATGTACATAGACACAATGGAACATTCTATACACAGATATAGTCTTCACAAATTAAGAGTTTTCTGGATTATTTTTTTCTTATGGTTTATACAGTTATTAGTCTGTTTGATAGTTCACAAATACACTGGTCCTTTTAAGTTGGTAATACTTGTGAGTGAGAAATACAGTTGTTCCAGATTAATTTTAATGTTTTTTTTAGGAAGCACTAATAAGAGTGTTTATTTTATAAGACGTGACTATGAGAAATACTGCATAGGATATTGTTATCTACAATAACAGGATGGCAACAATTGCACTTGGGCTGAAAATAGATACCTGCTGTCAACAAGGGTCGATACGAGGGACGCTGCTTCAGAAACGAGTCTGTTAGCATCTTCTAAATTGAGGTAGACTCATTTTGGTGAATTAACTGAGAGACCAATCAGAGGCTTGTCCAAATTATCTGTTTAATGTATTGGCCAAGCTGAACAGGGAAGTAGCAGATCAAGTGTAACGCAATAAGGCAATCATTATGTATTTGAGTAGCAATTACAAGCAGAAGAAACTTAGTTATAGAGGCAAATAAAATTAGTTGTTGAGGAACGAAAATCTGAGGATTGAAGAGATTTTTTTGCAGATAAAAGCCTGGAATGTTTGGTTAAATAACTTCATGTTTGGGACATATGTAGCAGCTATGAAAGCTACAAGCCTGAAAACATTTAAAATATTAATTTTGAATATTCTGTTTTTGTATAGTATGCTCCATATTGTCTGACTTCATTGCAGTCTGTTAACATGGAGCATGAGAGGGTGTGATTATCTTATCTATTAGTAGAAAGGGTAGAGGAGAAATAATTGGGAAGACAATTTATTATTTAATTGGAGCACTGGTATCAGACACCAACCCCTGCTCAGATTCAGGCAGTTGAAAAGATAAATACAAGGTATATTTAAACGCTCCTCTCACATACTCAACTTTCACCAAAGCATCATGGCTGCCTCCAGGGATTAGCAGAGGCAAAACAATATTCCAAATATAAAATCAGCTGTATAACAATTTTTTCTGCCTATTTATGCTTTTTTTTTAATGTTTTTTTTAAATATTGTTTTTATCATACTTAATACATTATTTACACCTTTGAAGAATCATTTTAAAGGGACATGGAAATTATGTTTTTTTGGTTGTTGCATCTGAACACTGAATGAATACTGAATTAATGTTGCCTCCTGCGCTTCCAGCTCTCAATACATCAAAGATATGGTGATAGGTTACCACTTGAGAGCACTCAGTAGTATGTCCAAGTGGACAGTGCCCCCTCAGGGTGCCATTTCTCAAAATTTAGCTGACAAAAAGATACATTTCCTGTAGTATATCAGTCTGACTTCATACAAAAAGCTAAATCCCAAAGTACCATACAGATTTTCCTGCATGGAAGAAACAGCAGACCCTTAGATGTACACTTCAGCTTCGAGCTGTCTTCTGTGAGGTACCACTGCTCCTCTTAGACACATGAACCAAGGAGCCAACATCTGCACCTGAAAATCTGCTGCCCCCACCGCCTGCCAACTCTGCAATACAGAAAGAATCCCATCTGTCAGGCAGTTATGGAAGATTGTGGCTAAAACATGGGGGGACATGCCTGTATTTTTCTGAGAACTCAAGTATGTGTCATCAGATAGAGATGCCACACATTCAAGCAATGAGCTCCTCTTACCTTGCCTGGTCCATAATTTAAAGAGACATGGTAGTCCCTACCATCCAACTGTGCTTCTTTTGGGTAGTCCTTCTTTCTAGTGGAAGTCTCCCTGTCCCTCATACTCTTCCAAATGCCCCTCTTTTGAAGGAAAGTCACAGATTTAAAATATAAAAACCAGCTCTGGCCACATCCCACTTTCCTGGTTCCTGTTGTCTTCTCTCAAAGTCTAAGATAAAATCAGAAATCATGAGAGTCAATTGTACAGAATATATGTCTTTATATTGTGCACATATTGAGTGGGTATCACTAAGACATCATACAGCATGGCAGTAACATTTTCTGTTATTTGTGCATAATGCTTTAGTAATATGGGTCCCTCTTTGGCAATTTAACATGTTGGGAGGTATGATATTCTGATATTCAGTATAAATCCCTTTGACAAACTACACTTCAATTCATGCTAAATGTTTTTAGAATGTAAAAAAATAAATAAAATTGGCCTCCGTTTCTTACCTTTTATATTAAATGATGCTGCTGTGGTATATGCCATTTTGGTGTCTTCTGATCAGTGTCCTTATGGGAGGAGACCTTGAATGCACACAAAGCCAGCACTTTGAACAGGAGCAACGGAAAGCTCAATAGCGTACAAAGACAAATCCTCCTAAGAAAGTAACATGTTGGTAAAAAATGGATCCCTGTAGTAAATATAATAGCAATGTTAAAAAAGTAAAGGTTTTGTTTTCTAAAATCATAGCATTTTATCAAGTGTAGTTAATAAAAATATATATCCAGTATATAGAAGAAACTGACCACTGTGATCATTTAAGACTGACTTTTTAGAGTAAATCTAGGTGCGTTATTAATGTATGCAGTGTAAAGTGCTTTGCAAAAGTATTCACCCCTCTTGGCATTTTTCATGTTTTGTTGCCTCACAACCTGGAATTAACATGGATTGTTTGAGGATTTGCATTATTTAATTTACAGAACATGCCCACATTTTGAAGATGTTCTTTTTTTTATTATTGTGATTCAAACAAATAGAAAAAATAACAGAAAAAGTCAATGTGCATAACTACTTTGTAGAGCCGCCTTTGCGGCAATCAAAGCTCCAAGCCGCTTTGGATAAGTCTCTATGAGCTTGCCACATCTTGCCACTGGGATTTTTCCCATTCCTCCTTGCAAAACTGCTCCAGCTCCTTCAAGTTGGATGGTTTGCGCTTGTGAACAGCAATCTTTAAGTCTGACCACAGATTTTCGATTGGATTGACGTCTGGGCTTTGACTAGGCCATTCCAACACATTTACATGTTTCCCCTTAAACCACTCAAGTGTTGAATTAGCAGTGTGTTTGGGGTCATTGTCCTGCAGGAAGGTGAACCTCCGTCCTAGCCTCAAATCATGCACAGAGTGGTACAGGTTTTGCTCAAGAATATCCATGTATTTAGCACCATCCATCTTTCCCTCAACTCTGACCAGTTCCCAGTTCTGGCTGCTGTAAAACATCCCCACAGCATAATGCTGCCACCACCATGTTTCACTATGGGGATGATGTTCTTTGGGTGATGTGATGTGTTGGATTTGCGCCAGACATAGCGTTTTCTTTGATGGCCGAAAAGTTCAATTTTAGTCTCATCAGACCAGAGCACCTTCCTCCATAAAGTCTCCCATATGCCTTTTCGCAAACTCAAAATGTGCCATTTTGTTTTTTGCTGAAAGTAATGTCTTTCTTCTGGCCACTCTGCCATAAAGCCCAACTCTGTGGAGCGTACGGCTTATTGTCGTCCTATGTACAGATACTCAAGTCTCTGCTGTGGAACTCTGCATCTCCTCCAGGATTACCTTAGGTCTCTGTGCTGCCTCTCTGATTAATGCCCTCCTTGCCCGGTCCGTGAGTTTTGGTGGGCGGCCGTCTCTAGGCAGGTTTGCTGTTGTGCCATGTTCTTTCCATTTGGTTATGATAGATTTGATGGTGCTCCTGGGGATCATCAAAGATTTGGATATTTTTTTATAACCTAACCCTGACGTGTACTTCTCAAAAACATTGTCCCTTATATGTGTAGAGAGTTCCTTGGTCTTCATGGCAGTGTTTTGTTAGTGGTGCCTCTTGCTTGGGTTTTGCAGTCTCTGGGGTCTTTCAAAAAAGGTGTGTATATGTAATGACAGATCATGTGACACTTAGATTGCACACAGGTGGACATCATTTCACTAATTATGTGACGTCTGAAGGTAATTGGTTGCACCAGAGCTTTTTATGGGCTTCATAACAAAAGGGGTGAATACATACGCACATGCCAATTTTCTGTTTTCTATTTCTAAAAAATAGTTTTATGTATATATTTTTCTCATTTCACTTCACCAACTTAGACTATTGTGTTCTGATCCATCACATAAAATTCAGATTAACAAAACATTGAACTTAAGGCTGTAATGTAAAAAAATAGGTAAAAAGTCAAGGGGGGTGAATACTTTTGCAAGGTAATGTATCTGCTATCTATGAACTGCAACAAATAATACTCCTGTGTCCCTTTAAGTTCAGTTCATTAAAATACAGCAACTAATAAAAAAAATTGCACTGAATATATTGATGAGTTAGAGCCATTTTTTGGAATTAATACTAGTCAGTGGCTCACAGTTTAAGTAATTATTATAATTTTTTAAAACCAAATTAAAATAAAGTATACAAAGAGATAATCTATGTTGGCTTATAATAGGCTTCATCAGTGCGGTTTCCGAGACTAAGATACATAAAATATACTGAGAGGCAAACAGCACATTGTTCCTCATAGGGCTCAGTTTTGACTGAAGAAACAATTTAGTTTCACATTAAAAGAAATAAAACATGAGCAGCAAGAAAGAGTGAACAGATTCAAGGCTGTATTATTTATTAAAGACTGCAGTGTTTCATATCTAAAAAGACTCATAATGGGAAGATTTACAAAAGGCTGAGTGTGAGAATTGTACTACAGTGCCAGGCGACTCTTGTGGGGAGGGGGTTATTAAAATATTCAAATGATCTGAGGATCTATTTTACAATACAATGTAAGTGTCTTTTAGGGTCTTATTTCCAGCAGACATGTGTTTCGTTTTTTTTACTGCTCTATGACCACTACTGATCCTCTTGCCCACTTGTCCTCCAACCCAAACCCATTCCTGATTATTTTGCTCTGTTGGTCTATGCATGAAGAAGACGGTAAGTGATAAGCAGTTGGTGACAATCGTATAAACAAATAAGGAAACCGTTTTCCCTGAATTGAAGCAAACGATAGTTAGCTATTTAAGGTTTGTCTATGTAGAGGCTGGATCAATTCAGGAGGATTTTTTTCCCCCAAACCAGTTGCCCCCATGATTTTGGAGATAGAGGCTCCCTGTTGCACAACCAGAGTTATTAGGCAGGGTATACGTCTGGAGAGGAGACATATATTTAAGTATGGTCAGATTTGAAGGGCCACTGTAGTTTAGTAAAAAATAATATGAAACAAATTAACATTAGTAGCTGTGGAAGCTACTTAAAACCATTTTTCGACTAAATGGTTATTTTTTGCAGAAACGCTTGATATACAGAAAGTTTCCATTTTAAGAACTTGACTTACACAGTTCCTGGTATATCAGAGCCTAAGGCAGGTGTTAAAGTATTGAACAGTGGGGTGACGGACAGAGGAGGAGGAAGAGAGGAGGGTGTTTTGTTAATCATTGGATCATTTGAATTTACAAATTCATGAGCACTCCTCTGAGGTGCATGTGTGGTTGGGAATAGGGCATTTAAAAAACATTCCATGGATGATGTTTGCCCCAAGCATTTCTTCCAAGGAGATACAAGACACCAATTAACATTCCAAGTCAAATGTCCTTTAAATGACCACTGCATTTTAGGAAAAATCCCACTTTTTTTTTAAAGACTCTATAAATAAAAAGTTTCCATCTTGTCTAACTTGAGAATTTCACAATAGACTGAAAACATGTTCTTATTAACTGAACAGTGGAGAGCGGGGTGGAGGAGAGAAGGACAGGAAAAGAGTATTTGTTAATCATTTGACATTGATATTGCTATTACTTGCTGTTACTAAAAAGCCCTATTTCTGCTGAAATATAAATGCCCCTTTCAAACATGCACCCTTCACCAAAGTATAATGGATGCCACCAGGGACCAACCAAGACTTTGTAGTAACTGATTTCTCTTTGGTTTCTGTGACCAACTCTAATTATCAAACAATTCTCTAGATTCTCTGCTTTTAAGAAAGACACAGGTCCATTTTTTTTTCATTTCTGTATTCTCAGCAGATATGACATTAGTAGTAATGAACAGTTTTGTGCAAAGATATTGCCCTAATTGTTTTTCCAGGTGAGATGATGTTAGCAGGTTGTATACCTTGACAGGACAAGTTAGGTGCACAAAGTGTTAAGGTCTTGAGAGGAAACTTTAGGATAAGACAGGAAGAAAAAAAGAACAGATGACGAACAGAGGGCTGTGATTGGTATGTGTGAGCTCCCTTCCAGAATGTGAGCTCTCCAGTAGACTCTATAGATGTTTGGTTTGGATCTGAGCCCTAGTATCGCACTCCTACAATGTTCTCACTGAATCCCTGATGCCTTATCAGGTTAGTTTCCAGTCCAGTGAAGGCAGTAAATGCTCTCTAGAAAATGAAGCATTCTTCCATTTTTTTCTCAGTGGTTTTGATAAAAACAACATATTTAGAAGTTCAAATCCAGGTCAATTAATCAAAATCACCTCTATGCATTTGTTCTTTGAGACCAGGTATCATTGTTTTCTTATTAAACATACCTTTATGATATTTTCCCTGTTTATTATACCTTAAGTCATACTAAATATTTTTAAATATTTTTGGGTCAACATAAGGTGGTCACTAATTTTTTAGACAAAAGGGTATATAAAGGGAAAAATTAAATACAATGTATAACTAGTGTAGGTGACGAAGAATCAGTAATCACTAACTTTTTGCAGCATTTGAAGTGGGGGGATGCCATTTATGAGGGCATGTCTAATAAGGATTCGGTAACACAGGTTATCATGGAAGAGTATAACAGCCCTATTTAATTCCCTCAACGTTGGAATATGTAGTTCGTAAGGTAGGCCGAAGCCTTGCGGCTATTAAATTAGCCCCGTAAAGCAACCCGTGAACGACTTGCGTGGTAAGGGCAGGAAAAGGCTATGGGACGTGAAAATTTGAACTGCGCGCCCGCAAATACTTTGATCTGTCAAGCCTGTAACTGTTACGTTTCCAATCACGCTATAAATTGCAACAAATTCACTGGCCTTCAAGGTTGTAACTCGCAAATGGAGCCCAAAAGCCAATGGGTACTAGCGAGGACCTGCAAGGGGGTTAATGTCCTATCCGTAGCACTGTAAATGCACATATACACACAACTGTACCTATAATCAAAGGGAAAGTGATGTTAGGTATTAAAATAAATACGCTTTATCAATATTGCATTATATCTGGAATGTGGGTCCGATCCTAACTCGTAATTGAACCCCGTAAGACTTTGAAATCCAACCTCCATTTTTCAGTGACGTAATGATGACGATCTCTGTTTCCATTGTCTCCATCTAAACCCGTAACTACTGGTTTGACTAATTGATCATGTTCATGGCCGAGCATAACAATTTCGACAAATGCTTTACGGGTTTGCGTCTCAAGCCCATAACTCGCTGCATGTTCTAATTTAATAGTTATGTAACCAGACAAATTTCAAGCCCGCAGCCCTTGCGGGCTTGTCGATGTCGCTACCGGCTTCTAATTTAATAGAGGTGTGTGTCTGCAGAGGAGAGATGTATTGGATTTCATCAGATTACTTTTTCTTCTGTACCAGTGGCCTTTTGTGATATATATGCAAATTGTAAAATAGGAATATGTTGTAATCTAAATATAAAAGATATCTTATTCTTTGTGTGCATTTCACTATGTAAAAGATTTTTTTCAGTTTTTTTTTCTTTGCAGTGCTTTAAATAGATAGATTGTATTTAAAAATAGAATGATCCTTGATAACTTGCGTTTACAGTTGTCTTACTCTGCACCAGGCTTTCCCCTCCTCCAACAATTTCCTTTTCCCCTACTAATCACATGATCTGGAGTCAATCAAGGCAATCAGAGAATACATCACAGGATGTTTTTTTCTAATGATATCACTTTCTGTCTCCATGGCCCTCATTCAATTGCAATTTGGCTAATTGAATAGGGATCTAAATAAGCACATAGCATATTTTTTTTAAATAAGTTTTTAGTTAGTAAAAACCTTGCTTTTGGATAGATGCATACTAACTAAAAACTTTTTTTTTTTAAATATGTTATGTGCTTATTTAGAGTCCTATTCAATTAGCCAAATTGCAATCGAATGAGCGCCCATGAGACCCCCCACGTGCAAATCACGTGATTAGGGAGGCAGAGAGCTAGGGGAGGAGAATGCAGGGAAATCTTGAGACAATGTAAGACAACTGAAAGGTAATTTATCAAGCATTTTACTCCGGTACATGCAACACTCAAACAATTTTTAAATATTATCTTTAGATGACTGTTTAGAGAACAAGTCTTTCCACTGAAATAAACTAACATATTTTCAGTAAGGTGTTGATTTTTTCTGCTGTATGTTTTGTCTAAATTCCTCCAAAGTTGTTTTGTTCTTCTTTTGGCAGAAATCATATGCTCTACTTGATATATTCCAACACATAGACTCCTAGACTGATTTGTGCATCTTGATAGTACGAACAGAAGCACTTGAGCATGTAACTAATTGGATGTGGCAACAAAGAGAGTGTGTGGTAAAGGTCACAAGTGGGAAGAATCCCCTCTAGTGACAGTGGTAATCACATCATAAATACACTGTGGAAGAAGAAAATGTACCTATTACAGATGACACAATTATATGTACTACAAGGAGGGTGGAATAATGGGAATTTAACTACTTAAATTAGATTTTTGGCTGCAAGTAGATCAATCATAGTTATTTCATAGCTCAAGCAAAATAGAAGTAGAAGTGAAGTGGATAGCAAGAAAAGCTACACAAAGTAATTTTAATGCGGTTTATGTATAAAGAAGATTCACAGATTTATATTAGTAGCCAAGAAGGGATTGCAGTTGTAAGTTAAATAAATAGGGCCTCATTCAAATGCGATTTGGCCAATTGAATGGGGCTCTATATAAGCAAAGAGCGTATTTTTTACAGAAGTTTTTAGTTAGTGAACTTCTATCGAAAAGCAAGGTCTTCACTAACTAAAAACTTTCTAAGGGGTTTGGGGGTGTTTAAGGGTCGTTTTGACCCTTAAATTCGGGGACTCCCAATTAACCGTCAATAACACTTATACGGCAGTAGTCCTCCCCGTGGGTGACGGATAACGGGGGTTTTACTGTATGTATATATATATATATATATATATATATATATATATATTAGTGTGGCACAATTTATGGTGGTGGAGCAACATGGTGGTAGGGAAACAGAAATGCACATGATCTTGCGCACTCGGGGGCATCTAAGGAGTGTGTGCCTACAGACACCAGATATGGTCACATCCTTGAGTTAACATATTATAGGATTATGCGACAGAAGCATTAAAAAATCATAATTGACTTTGTTTAGAGAGCAAAATCAGAAAATCTATTTTTTATAAAATATGTGTAGTGAAACATACTGTTTAATGTGCATGAAAGGAATGGGGGTCATTGGTGCCCCTTTAATTCAGAACTTGGACCTTACATTTCAACACCAGCAAACCATTCATAATATTGTCCAGAAGATTTACTAGTTCAAACAGATTATGAAACAATGGAAAAAATACATCCAATACACAGTCTTGCAACCAATATTACAAGTGACAATTCTATTTAGGTGCATGGATAGAGTCAGATTACAGGAGCAGGAACCTATCTAGGCTAAAGTACGCTTGTGCAGCAAAATCTAACTGGAAAGCAGGGATAATTCAATAGTTGTTTGGGTAGCTCAAGTGATGTTAATGATAGAATAAAAAAAAACATGAATAATTTATGATGCAAAAGTGCTCTTCTTCAGCTGCAAAGGGAAACCAGTGAGAGAGAAAATCAACATCTCATGAGCACTCACTGCTAAAAAAAACAATCTCAGCTTCACATTAGACTGAAGATAGGGATATCTGATAGCTTTTCTTGGTAAACAGTCATACTGAATTCTACAATATAATTTGATATTCTGAAAGCTTCTGCTTATAGCCTCAGGCAGCGAGAAAGAAACACATTTGTGAATTACAATTTTAAAATAGTTTACAATAAATTCCATATCTGTTATTATTTTTGAGTCCTTTGTTTTAAAATCTGTATAGTGTGCATTTTTGTACCTGAATAACTGTATGGCTGGATGACAGTTGATACCCATATGTATAGTATGCTGTTAACTTATTAGTGGTCAAAATGTTTTTAGAAAGTAAAAAAAAATGATTAATGTATATTTAATAATGTTAATATATAATTAATAATATTAATTCACTACTGTTAGCGACCACTGTTTGTTTTGGTGGTATGACTGAGCTGATATAACAAAATAGTTGCAAACGTTGTAGATTTCCATTGGTCCTTTTGAAAGCACTGGCAATTAGGATTGACACAATACAATTGTAGCAACTGAAAGCTTTTATGTATTCAATGGCACCTGTCACCTGAAGAAGTTAATCAAAAGGAACAAAAGAGTGGCAACTGCACATAACAATTAAAGGACCATTGTACTGTATATGTGGACAACTCTCACATATTGGTAAACTTTGTAACAAACTAACAATATTAGCAGGCGTCTAAGCCCCCAAACATAATTTTTAGTTTGTTTTTTTTATATTTGACTTCTTTGTATACAGAAAGATTCCACCTTGTCTGACTTGAGCTTTCTGATATTTTGGAGCCAAAGAGCATGTTCTTATCTATTGAGCAATGAAAGGAGGAAGGAGAGATAGGGGAATTTGTAAATCAATGGAACTTTTGTTTTTTTACACCTACCCTTTCCACTGATTACGCTCAGAGAAGGCATTTATAACTGCAAGCCCTGCTCATTAAGATATACAGTACCTTGTAAACGTATTCACCCCTTGACTTTTTAACTATTTTGTTACATTACAGCCTTAAGTTCAATGTTTTGTTAGTCTGAATTTTATGTGATGTATCAGAACACAATAGTCTAAGTTGGTGAAGTGAAATGAGAAAAATATGTACATAAAACTATTTTTTAGAAATAGAAAACAGAAAATTGGTATGTCCGTATGTATTCACCCCCTTTGTTATGAAGCCCATAAAAAGCTCTGGTGCAACCAATTTCCTTCAGAAGTCACATAATTAGTGAAATGATGTCCACCTGTGTGCAATCTAAGTGTCACATGATCTGTCATTTCATATACACACCTATTTTGAAAGGCCCCAGACGCTGCAACACCTAAGCAAGAGGGCACCACTAACCAAACACTGCCATGAAGACCAAGGAACTCTCCAAACAAGTAAGGGACAATGTTGTTTAGAAGCACAAGTCAAGGTTAGGTTATAAAAAAATATCCAAATCTTTGATGATCCCCAGGAGCACCATCAAATCTATCATAACCAAATGGAAAGAACATGGCACAACAGCAAACCTGCCAAGAGACGGCCGCCCACCAAAACTCATGGACCGGGCAAGGAGGGCATTAATCAGAGAGGCAGCACAGAGAACTAAGGTAACCCTGGAGGAGCTAAAGAGTTCAACAGCAGAGACTGGAGTATCTGTACATAGGACGACAATAGGCCGTACGCTCCATAGAGTTGGGCTTTATAGCAGAGCGGCCAGAAGAAAGCCATTACTTTCAGCAGAAAATGTTTCAAATTTGCGAAAAGGCATGTGGGAGACTCCCAAAATGTATGGAGTAAAAGAAAATGCTATGTCCGGCACAAACCCAACACATCACATCACCCAAGGAACACCATCCCCACCGTGAAACATGGTGGTGGCAGCATCATGCTGTGGGACTGGGAAACTGGTCAGAGTTGAGGGAAATATGGATGGTGCAAAATACAGGGATATTCTTGAGCAAAACCTGTACACCTGAGGTTCACCTTCCAGCAGGACAATGACCCCACACACACTGCTAAAGCAACACTTGAGTGGTTTAAGGGGAAACATGTAAATGTGTTGGAATGGCCTAGTCAAAGCCCAGATCTCAATCCAATAGAAAATCTGTGGTCAGACCTAAAGATTGCTGTTCACAAGCGCAAACCATCCAACTTGAAGGAGCTGGAGCAGTTTTGGAGGAATGGGCAAAAATCCCAGTGGTAAGATGTGGCAAGCTCATAGAGACTTATCCAAAGCGACTTGGAGCTGTGATTGCTGTAAAAGGTGGCTCTACAAGGTATTGACTTTAGGGGGGTGAAGAGTTATGCACATTGACTTTTTCTATTATTTTGTCCTATTTGTTGTTTGCTTCACAATAATAATAAAAAAAACAAAAAAACATTGTCAACGTTGTGGGCATATTCTGTAAATTAAATGATGCAAATCCTCAAACAATCCATGCTTATTACAGGTTGTGAGGCAACAAAACACGAAAAATGCCAAGGGGGTGAATACTTTTGCAAGGCACTGTATAAATGTTACTATCAACTTGCAGCATTACTCAAGTATCAGTAATGTCCCCAGGTTCCACCAGAGATATCAAAAAGTATTTTAATTATATATAAAACATTTATAATAGTTTTCCTGTCTATTTATACTCTTAGCCAGATAAAATGTTTTTAATCAAATATTATATTTCATTATACAGTGATTGCTTTGTGTTAAACACTGAATATATTTGCATTTTAAAAATATTTTGCCCATAATAAGTGTGGTTGTTTGAAAGATCATATTGTAGGTAACCAACTCCAGCTTCCTTTAGAGCTGCCTTAGTTTCAGGCACATAGTATTTGGACCACGTCATTATATTGTGATGATTCACACAAGGTTATATGGTCATGGGCAGAAATAGAAATTCTATTTAAGGGAATTCTGAATGTCATTCTTGATTCTTGTCTCTGATTTGACTGTCAGTATCTCAGGCTGTTGTTTTAATGTGAATAAGACTCCGGTCACACATTACGTGATGCGGGGCTCTGCCTGCAGATTGTATTAAGCTGATAGCAAGAGAACCAAAATAACAATATTACAAATAGCGCATCTGATTTTGATAGCATGCTCTCTTTGTGTACGCACATTACTTTAGGCTGTGCAGTGTCGCTATCATTTTATCTTGCACTGAATGTCTTCAACATGATGAAAATAGATATTGTATGTGAGTATGAATAGTAACTGTATGTGTAAACCAACGAGATATGTGTGGAATAAATAGGACACATGCAGAAAAAATGTATAGATTACTTTACATAACTGTAGTGTAAAAAACTAATAAAAATCACACCACACATATTTTATTAATATTGCTGAATGGGCTAAATAAAGATTTGTTCTATGTATCATTCCATTAGATCAAGATGTCATATCTCACAATGGTCCCTGACCCTAGTAGAGCATCAAATACATGTCTTTTAATGGAAAGTCCCACATTCAAGGACAAACCCCTGTTTTCCAGCCCAGACCATATCATACTTTCTCCAGTTCCTTATGTTTTATTCTCTCAAGCCTGGAGTGTCCGTTATACTGAATATATGTCTTTATGGAGCATTGTGCATCTCTAAGTGCATATGTCTCTAAAACGTAATTTACTCATTGTACAGAATAGTGGGAACATTACCTAATAGTGCATCATTTTTTAAGAATATAAATGCCGCTCTTTGGTCATATGAAATGTTCGGTGGTACGAGATATTGTGATTCGAAATTAAAGGGTTAAAAAATCTGACCACATTGGTCCATTAAATATTGGCAAAACATAAAAGTACTGGTGCATAAACATTGTAGTTATTATATGTCAGCGGATCTGCATAGGTATTTATTATTTTATCATCTTTATTTATATCGCGCCAACATATTCTGTAGCGCTGTACAGGGGTTGGGTACATGGCAAAAACTAAATTAACACCTTATAAAGAATGGAGGGCATAAAATCAAATGTACAAAGTAAAATGCAGCATCCTCTTAGGCTAAAAATCATGTTTCATCCTTTTTTCTGATTCATGACCCCTGAAATGGTTCTTAGCAGTGACCCTACTCATCACCCAGAGAACATTATTGATGAGATTTTGAAACCAAGTCCAATTGCGGTTAGTCCCTCAAAGTTTTGGTGATGTTAATGAATGAAGTGTATTAAGGGAGATAGGATCATAAGGGTGATTCATCAGACTCTTCTGCTTAAATATACATCTTTCCAGCAGTAACTCTTAATAAGGTTAGGTGTTATAGCAGTTATTTCTTTACACAAGACTGACAGACACCAAACTCTGACAAAAATGGATGAAACAAGTATTTTCTCTAAATTATTATTAATGTTAGATTTCACATCACTGTAAAACATGACATTTTCTGTCAGTGATCAAGTGATGGATATATTGTATCACTGCACCACCTACAGATTTATGTTACATCTCCAAAATGTGCCATTAAGCATCAAATATTTCAGTAATCCTGAGATAATAGTATTTAGCTGCATAGGAAATCAGATGAGTCCGATATGAACCAATTGACATTTCCAGACTGCTCGATCTAGCTATCAGAATTGCAAGGTTATATTTGTTTTCTGCCCTTCCACATTTGGGTCTTACACCCACAACTGTACTGTGCCACCTGTTTTAGTGTGGCCAGCAGGCTGGGCAGTCTGATTTAAAATAATTGTACACCAACTGAATGAGAAAACAAAATATATATATATATATATATATACCATATATATAATTGTTAGTGTCAGGAATGCTTACAATGTTGGTCACGCTTGCTCCCGCAAGGCCCATGGGACTTAGCCTGCAATGAGTGCCAAATACTACTTTTTAAAGTTTAGTCATATATAGTACATAGTAAAATATGCAAAATATGCCCTAAATACATTCTCTAAAATGTTGCTGTTTCAGCCCATAGAAATTTTGATCTATTTTAGACAGGGTAAAATACTATTTGTACATTAGAAAATTAAATAAATCATAGGGTATCCAAGAAAAGAACTATACATTTAAGTTTTAAATGGCAATCTATTCTACTACCCCTTACATTTGACATATTATACAGTGGCAGCAATTTATAAAATGCAATATAAAGGAAAACAATTCTACTACCAGCGGACAATTAAAACATCTCTTCCGACCTACTCAGTAGGGTTCTGGTTTCCAAAGGTGTGTGGGCAAAAAGGAGGCAGTTACAGCAAAGGTGGAGAGACTGGTAAAATATGTGTTTATTATGATTACTGAAATTACAGCAGGTTATTACAAATATTTCATCAAACGCTAGCAAGATCACATGGCTTTGCATACCAATGACTTATGGATGGCAGAAAGTAAAATAACATCTCATTAAACCTCATTGTTTTTAGTGAGCAGAGATATATATTCCAATAAAAAGGTGCTGGTTTCTTGAAAAACTAGCAACATCACATGGCTCTGAATGTCAACAGCTTATAAAAGGCAGAAAATAAAAACATATCTAATTAAATATCAGGGTTTTGTAGTGAGAATAGATACATATTTCATTAATGATGTATTGCAGACAACAACTAAACGTTTCTGTTGATTTACTCCCCATTTCTTGATCTTCTCCGAATTACTCCTCGTCCCATAATCTTTCATGAACCAGATAATTTTCCCTAACTAAGTGCAACAAAACTTATATTGGCTGATTCTTCTGGTCCCTTGAATTTTGTATTATACTTTGGTAAAGGCTGCATTATTAAGGTGGTCAGGGCAAGCAGTCATTATTCAGAGCGCTGGCACTATCTCTGTCACTCCTCCTTCCTTTGCCATCCCTCTCTCCATTGCTCAGTAGATAAGAACATGCCTTCTGGCTTAGAATTAGGAAGGGCTTAAGTCAGACAAGATGCAACACTCTATAGACAAATAGTCTTAAAAAATAAGATTTTTTTTTGTAAAAGTGGCTTTGTAGTCGGTATTATAATTATTACTCTTTATAAAGTGACAGCATTTTCAGGCATTTATAGTCTTACGCAGTAGCTAATGTTAGTTTGTTACATACTTCACAAACATTTGACATTTTTCCTAAACTAGAGTGATCCATTGTTGCACAGCGTGCAGATTTGCATCATTTCATTTACAGAACATACCCACAACTTTGTAGATGTTTTTTTTTTTTTGTGTGTGTGTGAAGCAAACAACAAATAGGACAAAATAACAGAAAATGTCAATGTGCAGAACTATTCACCCCTCTAAATTCAATACTTTGTAGATCCACCTTTTGTGGCAATCACAGCTCCAAGTCACTTTGGATAAGTCTCTATGAGCTTGCAACATCTTACCACTGGGATTTTTGCCCATTCCTCCTTGCAAAACTGCTCCAGCTGCTTCAACTTGGATGGTTTGCGCTTGTGAACAGCAATCTTTAAGTCTGACCACAGATTTTCTATTGGATTGAGGTCTGGGCTTTGACTAGGCCATTCCAACACATTTACATGTTTCACATTAAACCACTCAAGTGTTGCATTAGCAGTGTGTTTTGGGTCATTGTCCTGCTGGAAGGTGAACCTCCGTCCTAGCCTCAAATCACGTACAGAATGGTACAGGTTTTGCTCAAGAATATCCCTGTATTTAGCACCATCCATCTTTCCCTCGACTGTGACCAGTTTCCAAGACGCGGCTGCTGAAAAACATCCCCACAGCATGATGCCACCACCACCATGTTTCACTGTGGGGATGGTGTTCTTTGGGTGATGTGATGTGTTGGGTTTGCGCCAGACATAGCTTTTTCTTTGATGGCAGAAAATTTCAATTTTAGTCTCATCAGACAAGAGCACCTTCCTCCATACATTTTGGGAGTCTCCCACATGCCTTTTCGCAAACTCAAAACGTCGTCCTATGTACAGATACTCCAGTCTCTGCTGTGGAACTCTGCAGCTCCTCCAGGGTTACCTTAGGTCTCTGTGCTGCCTCTCTGATCAATGCCCTCCTTCCCCGGTCCTTGAGTTTTGGTGGGCGGACGTCTCTTGGCAGGTTTGCTGTTGTGCCATGTTCTTTCCATTTGGTTATGATACATTTGATGGTGCTCCTGGGGATCATCAAATATTTGGATATTTTTTATAACCTAACCCTGACTTGTACTTCTCAACAACATTGTCCCTTACTTGTTTGGAGAGTTCCTTGGTCTTCATGGCAGTGTTGGGTTAGTGGTGCCTCTTGCTTAGGTTTTGCAGCCTCTGGGGCCTTTCAAAAAAGGTGTGTATATGTAATGACAGATCATGTGACACTTGGTGGACATCATTTCACTAATTATGTGAGTTCTGAAGGTAATTGGTTGCACCAGAGTTTTTTATGGGCTTTCTAAAAACGTTTTATGTATATATTTTTCTAATTTCACATCACCAACTATTGTGTTCTGATCCATCACATAAAATTCAGATTAAACATTGAACTTAAGGCTGTAATGTAACAAAATAGGTAAAAAGTCAAGGGGGTGAATACTTTTGCAAGGCACTGTATATTGGGCAAGCAATAATGAATATCTTTATATATTTAGTTTAGAAAAAAAGTGCCTTGTATAATATATAAATATATTTGAATACTATTTAAAATATATTTTATAGTTAAAGTCACTGTGGTACTCAAAATAACTTGTGTTCAGGGCACCAGATCCCTTTAAAAACTATGAATATAACATTAATAATGAAATTACCAATGCCCTCACCCTGTGTATAATTTATAGTACTGCTGATATTCTGCCTCTTGAATAGAGGAAAAGCTGCTTATCACGTCTGAAAAAGCTATTTCCTATTAATATGTATGGGTGAAGTGTTATAATCTTTTAAGCTTCCCCCTACAAGGTTCACTTATTACTAAAATCTGTTAATGTCATTTAGTCATTAAAATTTTATTCCTAATAAGCTGGGATTTTTTTATGTTAATTGCCGTAAAGGACAGAATTCCCTCACAGTTGAGGCTTGTAAATTGGAATTTGCAACTCCGATATTTTAATATGCAGGACAAGATAAAAGAAGTGTAAAGATGAAAGGGAGCCATCCACTTAAAATAGGAAGCTAATTATGTTTTGTATTATATGTATATTATTCTTATACACATTTCTGGAAATTTTCCATCATTATGTTGAGTAATTATTGATATGCAAATAGAAATGTAACAGTAAGATAAGAGAAAATAGGAAATATGTGTTGTGTATGAAACCTGCAGACCTTCTATTGGATCATCTGCATCTCTGACACATTCAGTTCCAGTCTTTTGTGTGTATGTATATACTGTAGTGATATCTGCTAAGACTAATTATTCCTATCCCACGTAGATTGGTTATTTCTCAGCATTCCTTTTCTATTAATTCCACTGCAACAGTAACATCTAAACCAGTACTGCTACTGCTTTGACCAATAAAAAGTTATCACTGCATACTGCAATACTCTGATTATTAATTTGGAATACTCGACATTCACAGCTATTCCACTCTTTATATATATGTATATTATAGATATTAAAGATATTATAGATATGTGGATGGATAGATTGATATAGATAGATAGATAGATAGATAGATAGATAGAGGTGGATAGATAGATAGATAGAGGTGGATAGATATAGGTGTATAGATATAGATGGATAGATAGATAGATAGATAGATAGATAGACAGACACAGATAGATAGATAGATAGATAGATAGAGATATGGATGGATAGATAGATAGATATAGAAGGATAGATAGATATAGATAGACAGACACATAGATAGACAGACAGACAGACAGACAGATAGATAGATAGATAGATAGATAGATAGATAGATAGATAGATAGATAGATAGAGGTGGATATATATAGGTGTATAGATATAGATAGATAGATAGATAGATAGATAGATAGATAGATAGATAGACAGACACAGATAGATAGATAGATAGATAGATAGATAGATAGAGATATGGATGGATAGATAGATAGATAGATAGATAGATAGATAGATAGATAGATAGATATAGAAGGATAGATATATATAGATAGACAGACAGACACATAGACAGACAGATAAAGGATAATAATACTAATAATAATAAAAGTACCTTATATTGTATGACCTTATATTCAGACCTTATATTGTACTAGCGACTTGTCCATCAAAAATGACAGGGCAATACAATTGTAAGGCAGGTAATGCTGGTCTGAGACCCTTCGGTGCTCATTGGGAGGCTCTTGGTTGTTGTACTTTATTTATCAGTGGCGCTTTTGCTGTCATTGTAAGGTCGCGCTGATGTGTTTTTTGAGCTTATTGCAAGGCTTTAACCTGGTGTAGTTTGTGTGCTATGAGCAGCGTTGGCGCTAGTTGTGAGGCATGCGGTGAATGGCTTTTGTGTTTATTGCGATAGTGGTTTTTTAATGTTTTTTTGTGTATATGTATTTTTGTATGCTAATTAAATAATTAATAAATTAATATACTTTACCTATTTGTAAGTAATATATGCAGGAAGCATTGTGCTGAAGAGCTGACAATCTGTTTCGATGTCCCTGCAGCATACAATGTAGATTTGCACTGTTGTGGAGCTGAGGTGTAAGTGTCAGCAATGTGTGCAGTGTAAATAGGCTGCGTGCGCGAGGGGAAGCCATTAGTGTAGCTGTGTAGTTCCGCATTGTGTAAGTTAGTGTTGTAAAATGGCGGTGATTGTGTATGTGGTACGCGGCTGTGGATGATTTAGCATCCTTGCTAATAGTGTATCTTGTACCTTGTGTGTCTAAACTCAGTAATTTGGACTTAAATTGAGGTGTGAGTTCACTTGCAGAGGTCCTTTTTATGTTATATTTCGTATTTAGTCGGTATTTAGTCATTGCATGTTTTTTTTTTTTGTGCCGCCTCTGTGGGTGGTTGTGACCGCTTGTGAGGCACTGTAGATCCTCCACCTCGCACATGCGAGCTCATTGCAGCCGACGTGGGAGCCTCCACCTCCGCAAATGTGGCCCCTCGCTTCGCGAGGGTCCGCATTTGCGGCCCAATCTACGTCCCTTGCTTCGCGTGATGACGATTCGTAGTGTGACAACTATTATATGTGATGACATCACAAGTTGCATGAAACGTTCTAAAATAGCAGCTAATCTGTGCTGGCTGGGAGCCCTGCTGAAGCAGTTACCTTCCCACAGACATAATAGGGGTTTCCCATGTGGAGGAGCGATGCTTCTGAGTGATTGATATGGAAACTGTGCACTAATCACATATTTTACATATCTCTTGGGATACACTGTAGTCACGATAAACTGTACAGGATATTTTCGTTCCATCCAGTCTCATTCTCTGTGTCTATATCCTCTCACTGATGTAATAAACCTTTGCAAATATCCCTGTGATGTTCAGGCACAATCGATGCTCCGGGGAGGAGATTGCTTCCTGTTTTTCACAGCTCACAATTCTGCGGGAAGGTAACAGTGCTAATATAGGACCACTAACTATAGTTTAGACAAAGTATGTGACAAGCTAACAACATTAGCACTGTGTAAGCTCTGGTGGTCCAGTGGTTAGGATTCAGTGATTTCACCACTGTGACCTGGGTTAAATTCCAGTCAGGGAACCAAGAAGTCACACTAACAAGCCATGCAGGATTGGGCCTGGTCAGTACTTGGATTGGAGACCACATTGGAATACCAGGAGCTGTTTGCTGTGGCACACTGGAGAAGGAACTGGCAACCCACTCCAGTATCTCTGCCATGAAAACCAAGTGGATCAGCATGACCATGGACATAAAGATGTGCCTGGTGTGTTATGATCCATGAGGTCACAGAGAGTTGGACATGACTGAAAGATGCAAAAAAAAGCTATTAACATCAAACAAGTTTTAGATAAAAACCTAATTATTGAAGACTATGCCTGTGTATAGAAACATTCTAGTTTGTCAGACTTGAGCACTTCCTGATAGCTTGAAGCCAGAGGGCAAACCCTTATTTACTGAACAGTGGAGGGAGGTTGCAGAAGGGAGGGTATTCCTTAAATAATTGAAGATTTTTGTATTTGAAGCCTATCTTATTCCTCACAAGCTGGCAAGTATAACTGTAAGCCCTGCTTTTACAGAAATGTAAATGCCCCTCTCATACAAATTTGATTTATAAAAGAAATTCTGTTGAATTATGTCCTTAAATTTTGCACACATATACATTTTTTCTCATCATACAGTTAATATAACACATATACAACCTAGTATAACTTTGTATAAAAGGTTCATGTTAGATTGTTAGGATAGATAGATACATTAGTGTCTATATTTTGTTTAAAATGATTAGTCAAGCTTTGAAAAGTTGGATGCTGAATCTTTTATTTACTCAAATTAATTTACGGAATCTACTACCAGTAACATTTTTATGTAATGAGACTATTATTGTATGCAAGTAAATTTTAGTTTTAAGCTGCTTAATTATAATTAAAGTGTAGATTTTACAATTTAACATGATCATCTTCAATGGTTTTCTTTCTTGAAGTTTCCCATATATAGAGCCTCATTCAATTCGGGGCTCGCAACTCCATCACAGAGTTAAATACCTGCGATTGAGTTGCGTGCTCCCGTTGCTCTACTTTTGCGATGCTATTCAATTGGTCGGGACCGCAAGTTAGGGGCTGAAAGCGAAAATCAGAAACCATTGCCGTCAGACGTACCATTTCCGGGCTTGAACATGTTACGGGAGCAAGTCCATAACTCTAGATGCAGAAAAAGCCAATGAAAACAGAGATCGTCGTCATGTCCAACCTCCAAGCCCGTAACTTGTAAGTGAAGGCCGTAGGACTTTGAAATCCAACCTCCATTTTTTCAAAGTCCTACGAGCTTGGAGGCTGAAGCCTGTAGGACTTCACATTAATTATTATTAATAATTGAACATGAAATAAAAGTATTGAAGAAGTCTAAGACCTAACATCACTTTCACGCTTAATAAAAGTACAGTGTTGTTTTTTTTTATTTGCTTTTAAAGTGCTGCGATTTGTCATTAAGCCCTTTGCCAGACCTCCTTGGTACCAGTAACTTGTGGCTAGATATTTGCAATTTGCGGGCTTGCCAGAGGGGTTAGCAATTGAATAGCGATTTGCGATTTTAGCGCTCAGGACTCTTGCGGCGAGGAAAGATTAAAGGCTTAGAGGGCATTAACTTGTGATTTTACAAATTGCAATGAATCGTGGCTCGGAGACCATAGCTCAATCGGAGCACGCAAACGGAAACCAATTGAATAGCAAGATAACCTGCGACCGGCACTTAGGAGCCCGGTATCCGGAACGGCTCAATTGAATGAGGGTCATAGTGTGTATTTAGATACAATACAAAATTAATAAAATGCTTGTTTCTGTATATCCTTGAGGTTTGTTAGAAATATGTTACAGGGGGTATGTGGCATACATTTTGTCACCTAACTACCCTGACAAGTTTGAGAATTTTTGGTATGTAGAATTCACCAGATGACTTTCAACATTTATAATGCAATAAGTTACCTTAAAACCATTTTACCAAGTTACACTTTTAATTAGTTGAATTTTGGCATTTATATGCTTATTTTAAGTAAAGTTATGCAAAGTGTATATCAAAGAAAGTAAAAAATGTTATCATTTTTATTTGAATCTTAAAATACATTTATATTTCAGTTAGTAAAGCATATAATATCAAACTGCTTTGTTTTCTCAAAATTATAATGTTTTCAATGCTGTTTAGACATGTTATTCATGGAAATATTGGAATGCAAGTTTTCAGCAACATTCAGATTTTTAGTTAAAGCACTAGCTACAATAATGACCCTTTAACTTTGGTTGTCCAAATTTGGTCCTGCTGGGCCTTGCACAGGCCTGGATTTGAGGCTTTCCTTTCTGAGTCAATCAGGATGACTGGAAACGTCTCAGCTGGGTGCAGCAGGTATATCCTCAAATCACGGCCTGTGTGCAGCCCAGCAGGACCAAACTTGAATACCCTTGAGTTAAAGGTGCATTGTTGTTGTATGTATTATTGTATTGTAGCTACAATGATCACTCAGTTAAAATGTAAATAGATTAATTGTAGAAATTATTTAAAATTTGTTGTATGAGCAATTTTTCACCCCACGCATGATTTTCAGTGAAAAAATGAATGGTCAACATGAAAACATGACCACATCGATCAAACCACAGTGGCTAATTACTTCTTGTGTAAATCTATCTGTATACACAAAGAGGCCATACATCAATCCAGATGCTTACTATTAAGCTGAAATAATATAAACCTTCAGTGGCTTTTTAAGGTATAAAAATATTGTAGCCATGCTCACTTTAAATAAAGCACATTTTACTGGGGAAAAAGTGCAATTATTATTTTTTTAATCCAGAAGAAAGTATTTTTTTAAAGCAGTTGTTCTGCTACTTAACACCATTGAGTTTATTGCATTAATCATGAATTCTATCAAAATTGCCTAATTTGAAATGAAATCCAATAATGATTCTGGAAAGCATTTTTCAGCTAAATCATTGGGGACCAATTATTGCAGGAAGTCACTATGGCTGTGTCCATGCTGATATAATACTAGTAAAGTGATGGTCTCATTATAAAGGAGCTGCTGTGACAGATTCGTAGCATCAACAGGTCGTGAGCCAGAAAAGGGACAGTATCCTCATACCAGAAGGACAGCGTAAATAATCCATCACTGTAATTTGCTTACTTACAAGGAAAAATTACCGTTGGGAAACACTTATTTGTTTCTCTTCCCCTATTTTTAGATATGGTTTTTACATGTATCCTCAATCTGAGCTAACATCATGAATCAAATCTTTGCGGCACTACATACCTCACAATGTATTTGTTAATTATTATTTATGAAAATACTCATTTAAATACGATTATAACATATAATCAGCCACCTGGGGCCAATGGAACTGGTCAGTTGACACTTTAAGATTTCTTTTTTTTTATATCTGAAAAAAATAATAACTGCTATAATACTGATCATATTAAATGTGTGGGCTTTTATCTTTCAAAAACATGGGTGATTGGACTCCCAATGATGTAAAAATTAAGTATAGCAGGTCTTAGATGTTAATTGAACATGAAGCAAAATGAACTGGTCAGAAGATACATACGATTACAGTCACTAAAATTAGAGCTTTACTTGTAATAAGACAGAGAAACCCATATATTTTCTTTATTAGTCCATAAAATGTATTTTCAAATGGAAACATGGATCTATCTTGTCATGGTGTCTGCTGGTGCCAAGACAGGTCCTCCGTTGCAGGTCCGCTGTTGCAGTGCGGCCTCCAACCGCTAGATGGTGCTGCAGATATTTTGCAACGCTGCTGATATGTGAGAGAAGTTCTAAGCCTACCCCTTGAACTAACCCTAACCCCAACCCTAACCCTCACCCTAACAGTTTACCTAAGCCTTGACCCTCTGATATGGCACTGGAATATCGGCAGCACCATCTATTGGATGCTCACCACCACTGCTGCTGCCTGTGCTGCGCACCTATAAAAGGATGGGTCAAGAAACATTTATACACCATATGGAATATATACTCTGTACCTGTATTTCTCAATACCAGTCTTAAGGGAATACTAACAGTTCAGATTTGCTTGGACACAGGTGAATCAGGCCTTCTCATTAACCTCTTTGGCTTATAGTTATCCTTAAAACCTGGCCTGTTAGTTGTCCCTGAGTATTAAAGTTGATATACATTACTCTAAAATATGTAGGTAGGCAATGTCAGTGTTCATGTGCTGATGGTTTTAGGATATTATTGCTTTTGCACAGGTAATTAATAAGGAAGACTGACTTGACTGTGAGCATCATGGAAATCCTCAAACCTGACCTGTGACCAGCATCAGGGGACAGAAGTAGCGCACATAAGGAATGGAAAGTTTTCGCTGGAGAGAAAGATGTCACCTTAATCTTAGATCACATTGTTCCAGATAAGCTTCAACAGATTTACCCAAAAGGAATATTGATTAATATCAGATTGTGTGGGATTGCAGTGTTCAGTTAAAGAAGACTCTAAGAGGAATCTGGGACCCCTAAAGCTTGAGTGAAATACAGCTGGTAGGTGGGTACGATTTCTTTGTGTAGCATGCAAGAGATGCTGGAGAGGTTTTTTTTTTTTTGTAAATGAGGTTCCCTATCAACACACACTGGGGGGAATTTACTAAAGTATTGCGTGTGCATACAGGAGTATGATAGCCCGTGGTAACCTGTGGTTCAGCATCTCTGGTCATGTCATTTACTAAAGGCTTTTTCCACTGTAATGGGTATGTTTAATGGGCGTGTTATAGGTGTGTTTCCAGCACCATACGATGACATCGAGGCTTAGGTAGACTGTTAGGGTTGGGGTTAGGGTGAGGGTTAGGCTAACATTATAAGCTTAGAACTTCTCTCACATATCAGCAGCGCTGCAAAATATCAGCAGCGCCGACTAGCGGTTGGAGGTCGCACTTCCGCGCGGACCTGTGTAGACACCATAACAGGATAGATCTGTCATTACAGACTTACATAGAACATATAAATGGAAAATTCTGTCAACACAACACACACTTAAAGTAGCATAAAGGAATCCTGGTTTGTGCAAATATTAGATATTATGAATTATTACTAATGTTTAATTATATTTATATATATATTAATAATTTAATTATATGGTTGATAGACTCAGCACACGTTATTAATATGTGATGCTGATGACATTGCATGTGCATGTTATAATTTTGCAGGGCTTGTTGTTATAATACGTCATCAATTGCATGATGCCAAACATTGCTCCTCTGCCAACCAATATTGTGCCTTTGATGGTGCATGAGCGGAATCTAAACACATGTGAACATTGAATCATGTTTTTTACATACAAATGCGCCTGTGTAAATGGAAACAGCTGTGATACTGCACATGCTGAAGTAAATCACATGTGTACCTGATAATGCACAATGCGCCATGGTAGATCACAGATAAGCTTTCATCCTCTTACTAAATTCCCCTGCTGTGTTTGTGTTTTTTTTATTTTACATTTATTAGATGATATATTAGAACTATTTAGCCTTTTTTTAGTGATGATTATTTCATTCTCTATATTACAAATAACATTCAGAGAGTATAAGGATTTCAATTCTATGACAATACAATAATGGAAAGGCAATGTAATTGTTTTGCTTATTTACTTAGTCACATTCAATTCCAAGCCCGCAACTCGATCGCAGACGGCTGTAAGTCTGCGGGTGTGTTGTGGGCTCCCGTTTGCCTCCAATTACAATGCTATTCAATTGCTCAAGCCTGCAAGTTACTGTCCCAAAGCTGAAACTGTAAACCGTTCGTAGCACTTCAGGGCAGGAACATGATAAATTCAGCAAGACCGTAACCTCCCATGTCAAATCAGCCAATAGAAAATGAGACTGTTATTATTACGGCAGTAAAACATGTCAATCAATTAGGTTCGGGGGTCCGATATGCGTTCAGACTCGCAAACCGTCAAAATAAAGAATAATAAAAATGAATGCCAATACTGTTCTAGTCCATATGGGTGGCCTGATATGTATTAACTCATTGATACCCGAGATCGATAATAATTAATTTTATTTCCTGGCCATTTGCGGGCTTGAGACTGTTGTGTAATTAATTCTAATGTCTTTCATCGCTTTTCCCCGTTATTGAAAAGTGCAGTATTGATTTTTTATTTGCATTTACAGTGCTACGAACAGGTGTTTAACCCCCTTGCGGGGCCTCTCTAGCACATGTAGGAATTTCTCCTTCATTTGCCATTTACAGGTGTGAAAACATTTGCGGGCTTGGGGAAATTGATGAATTAAATAGCGATTTGTGATTTTAGGGACAGATCAAAGGCTTCTGGAGGCTGTAAGTTACGAGTTTAACCATCGCCATTTTTTCAAGGCTGTAACTCGTAACCCGTTTGGAGCCTGAAAAAAAAATGCCAATTGAATAGCAAATTAACCTCACTTACGGGCTACCAGATCGCCCAAAACCACAATTGAATAGGGCTCTAAGTCTTCAGAAATAGTATGGAGTAAGATGTCATCATGGTTTTTCCAGGACTTAAATGCAACACTTTAAGTGATTTTAATTAAATCTTCTGGGAACAGAATATGTAGTCTGGGTTAGATGACAATACTAAGGGCCTCATTCAATTGCAATTTGGCCAATTGAATAGGGCTCTGTATAAGCACAGAGCATATTTTTTTACAGAAGTTTTTAGTTAGTAAACTTCTATCCAAAAGCAAGGTCTTTACTAACTAAACATTTCTGTAAAAAAATATGCTATGTGCTTATAAAGAGCCCTATTCAATTGGCCAAATCGCAATTGAATGAGGCCCATAGTTCTGATATTCCCCGTATTTTCTTGTTACACGTGACAAGAAGTTTACAAAGTGATAATTTTGGTTTCACTTTAAAGAGCATTAAAACGGTGTATTTTGTATAAGCATTTTTCACCACAGTAAAACAGTCATGAGATATTCAGCACTGTCTGTGCTCATATAAGCTAATGTGTGGCTCCATATGTTAGTTCAGAGTATTTGATAAAGGAGTATCTAACCGCATGATAACATTGGAGAACATTGTTTTGCCACCACAGAAAAAAAAGGCAGACTGTATTAGTAATTAGCACATTAAATTAGCTAATTAGTATTTGGGAGCCACACAGTTGTATAATAAACAATGTTAAAGGTCTATTTAAGTTTCCTGGGTGAAGAATGCATCTGATAGAGGACAATCAGTAGTGTATGAAAACATTTTTTGCATGAAAAAATACCAAAATAAACAATTAAGCACTTACCTTGAAGTTAGCAAAATATCTTGTAATTTCTGACAGTTGAAAATTAGGGTAACACCCTCTGCAAACTCAGGCTAAATTAGCATAAAATTCCAAAATTGTTTTGGTCAATCAGGAGGAAGCAGAGGCTGAAACTTTTGTATCAGAATCTGGAGTTGCTGTCTGTGCTGCAAAACAGCCTGGGATATGTAGTCTGGCACATGTTAGAAAGTGCTATGTATTTTCATATAGCAAAATCACACTAGATTACAGCCCTGCAGGTTGTCTGTTCCCTGCATCAACTGCTGCTACTGCTGTTTTTTCTCTCTGTCCCTGTCTCCTTGTGGAAAATTTCAGCTGTGACCCAACCAACCATGTGACTGGCACCACTTCCTTTGGAGTTCACAACCTGTACCTAGCTGCTCTGCAGCTGGTTACACTGTTATGTAACCCCCATAGGGGTGTGCAAATCCAGATAGCCGTAACATCCCTGCTAAGATTAACATAAGATTCATAATTTGTTTTGGCCAATCAGGACAAAGCAGATACATTTTAATCATACTCTGTGGTTCCTGCATTGCAAAGCAGCCTGGGATATTTAGTAAATTTCTCTCACTATCGTTGTGCTCTAATTCAGTTGTAAGCTCAAACCCCACCCAGCCATGTGATTCTATCCTGCAGCAAGTACTTCCTTTGAAAGGTCAAACACCATACCTAGCTGCATTTCCTCTGCATACTTGGTTATGTAAGCTTCCTGTGGGTGTGCAAGGCTGGAATTTACTTTACTGCCTATAACTTTGTAAGTACACTGAACTTATCTATACAACACATTTTTTCTGATAATCACTGTATGTTTCTTAACAAACTTTTGAAACCCAGGAAACGTATCTATATCTTTAAAATGTATTATTTTAAATAATTACTCTAGATAATGGGCATACTATATCTATATACAGGAGAAGAAGTATTTCTTCATTAGTACTCCATGACTTAACGAAAGGTCTTAAAGGGCCTTTGTTACCCCAAAATCAGTTGTTTTTTACGTTATCAATTTTATTGTTAAGTGACTCCATCCTGGTAAATTACATGTTGTTGCTGCATTTATATGCAAATGAGTAGGTCATACATATTGACTAGATTTTTTGTTGTGCTAATTAGGATTACAGTCTGCTTGTCTGTCTGTACAGTAGATTTAATTTATCACCTTTTTGCTACCTCAAAAGTTGCAGTAGCTTTAGAAGCTTATATTATTACAACCTTAATTCTGGCTTCTTATAAATATGAATCCTGTAATATGAAAATATTTTCAATCAAATATTATTATTTAGATGCTACAGTTTGCTTCAATACACAGTGCACTAACCAATTATTTAATATCCAAATTCATAACATATATATTATCTATCATATTGCTCAATGCAAAAGTCAAATTAATACTAGGATTATATGGTGCTACTATAAAGTACCAGGGGCCTCATTCTATTATCGGCCGTAGGCGCTGCGGGGCCGCAAGGACCGGCCGCAAGCTATTCGGCTATTCTATTCCCCTCCGGCCGGGGATTCCGGCAGGCTTGCAGCCGGCGCCTTGCTATCTCTTGCGGCCGCTCGCACCGGAGGAAATCCTTTGATCTAAAACGGCCGCAAGGAAATCGGCCGCAAGAAAATCCTATTTGCTATTCTATTGCTCTGGGAACCCTCTCTGCAAGGCTAAAACCGAGCCGCAGCTTACTTGCAGGAAAGAGGTCCCGCTAGCACCAATTAAGCACGAAATATAGCCCAAATAAAGCCATCCTGCACTTTGAGGAGACTATAAAGTGATTTTAGGTGTTAGCAAAAATAGCACAAAATTCCCCTATACTCAAATCCGTAATAATTTTTTTTTTTAATATATGTCAAATATCCATGTAAAAAGTCCATAGGGCTTGGAGCACCTCAGACCCGCCCACGCTGCGGCCGGAAAATAAACAGTTAATGTAAACTCGGGTTTGGGCTGATGTGCAAGCTTGAGAGGGGGTTGCTATTAATCCTCATGTCCCCCAATATGATCCCTAGCATTTACAGAGCTTTACAGTGCAGGCTTGAATTTATTTTTGACTAAAGTTTTCTGAGCTTACGGCCGGTTCCAAGATATGCGGCCGTCCGTAAGAGGAGATCCTTGCGGGGCCGTTTAATAGAATTGCGAGGTAACGGAACCCCCGCAAAGAATCGCAGCCTTGCGGCCATTTTACGGCCGATAATAGAATGAGGCCCCAGGAGTTTATTTTTATGTTTAAATTTTTCTTTACTGCAAATTTTATCTTAAAGGAACACTGTACAATGAAAAACAAATGTATAAAACAAAATATAAATATGTTTGAAATCTTTGACTCTGACTCAAGAGGATATTTAAACATGGAAACTAGTTTTTGGTGGAAGTGTGTGTGTGAGAGGGGTGTTTACGCTTCTGTAGAGCTGCGATTGCATCTATTGATGCAAGTTTCCTGCTTCTGGGCCTGTAAATGGGCAGGGGTGTGGTGTCACTTTCAGTCTGATTCAGTTATCTAAGAACCCTGGTCCATTATCACCCGCCCCTCCCTCCACTAATAGATACATAAACACTCTCATGATATAACTCTCAGTAAATTATGTTACAAACACAAAATATTGCTATATTCACAGTCCTCAAACATTCAGATTTTCTCTAAAAAAGAATGTTTGTCCATGGCTTAAACAGCTGCTAAATTTGTCAGTTTATTACATACCTCACAAACAGTGGTCCTTTAAATGCAGATATCACTGGAAGTGCCAATTTATTGGGCTTGATTCACTAATCTACTATGGCAATTTTCCTGTGCACATTGCAGCTATACACTATGGGCCTCATTCTATTATCGGCCGTATATCGGCCGTAAGGCTGCGATTCCTTGCAGGGGTTCTGTTACCTCGCAATTCTATTATACGGCCCCGCAAGGATCTCCCCTTACGGCCGGCCGCATATCTTGGAACCGGCCGTAAGCTCCAAAATTTTTAAAGTCATTTTGGGGGACATGAGGATTAATAGTAAACCCTTTCAAGCTTGCACATCAGCCCAAATCCGAGTTTACATTAACTGTTTATTTTCCGGCCGCAGCGTGGCCAGGTCTGAGGTGCTCCAAGCCCTCTGGACTTTTTACATGCATATTTGACATATATAATAAAATATTTTTTTTACGGATTTGAGTATAGGGGAATGTTGTGCTATTTTTGCTAACACCTACAATCACTTTATAGTCTCCTCAAAGTGCAGGATGGCTTTATTTGGGCTATATTATGTGCTTAATTGGTGCTAGCGGGACCTTTTTCCTGCAAATAAGCTGCGGCTCGCTTTTAGCCTTGCAGAGAGGCTTCCCGGAGCAATAGAATAGCAACCGAGCTTTTCTTGCGGCCGAAACTCTTGTGGCCGTTTTAGATCAAAGGCTTTCCTCCGCAAGAGATAGCAAGGCGCCGGCCGTAAGCCTGCCGGAGTCCCCGGCCGGAGGGGAATAGAATAGCAGAATAGCCTTCGGCCGGTCCTTGCGGCCCCGCAGCGCCTACGGCCGCTAATAGAATGAGGCCCTATATGATTTGCAACTTCTTCAAATATCATTGAATCAAAAATATGAGACTATGCAATCATTTTTACTTACAGTCCAATGGATACCTGTTACCCTCCACTGCCTTTTATTCTCATATTAGTTCATGAGATTCAGATATTTTAAGGGCCACCAAATGTGTACTTTTTAACCTATAGGGAAGCAGAAGATCCAGATATGGTATAACATAAAATATAGGTATGACACAGCCCCTTTTTTTCCGACCTGGGTGTTTGCCCATTGAGCCACCATAAAAGCACAGACTGCTTGGCTCCAGCACTGGATTATATGCATAAACACCTATATTGTATTTGTAATCTGTTTTGTCCCATTTTTTGCCAGATAAAGTTAATCACATCTGATATGTCTTAGAGACGGCAGGATGTGTTTTAGAGATTAAGTCTATTACTCTCAGGAAGCTACTGCTAGACCCCATGTGGGGTCATATTCTGTAATTGTCTGCCACACCTTCTCATTGTTACATTGTGTACACTCCCTCTTTATCTAACTGCTATAAATATTGCTACTTTTCAAAAATATAACAGTTCACTTTTGAGGCATATAGAAATAATATGTCTCTTATTTTGCTCCTGTTCTCCTGGATGGCTGCAGGGAGGTACTGGGAGACTCTGTGGGATCCTGCTGGGGTAGGTTTGACTGTAGCAAGTCTTATCAAGCCCCCTAAGAAGAAGCAGATCTGGAGTCTCTTGGTAGCTTGAAAGTGCTGATTTCTGTTGCAAGGACCCTGACTGGTACAGAAGGCAGATATCAGGGTGCTGGTGCAGACATTTCCAAGAGCCCCATGGTCCTTGTGGGTAGTTAACCTGTAGTCTATAGCAGGTGTCCCTTGGCAGTAATAGTCCCTACCCCAGATAATCACAAGGTACTATTACTATTAAAAGGCCA
Organism: Discoglossus pictus; assembly: GCA_027410445.1. Lineage (NCBI taxonomy): Eukaryota > Metazoa > Chordata > Amphibia > Anura > Alytidae > Discoglossus > Discoglossus pictus. Next base: position 322,483,470 of record CM050166.1, on the reverse strand, counting down.
CTGCAACCATACAATAGAGTTTTAGGACCTTTCCTGTTTTTTTCCCACCAGCACTGGCGGCCAGCCTAGGCGCGGCCAAGATTTTCTTCAATTTCCTAGGGTTAGGTTTAGATTTGGAAATTAGGTTTAGCCTTTCTTATACAGGTTAGGTTTAGGGTTAAGGGTCAGAGTTATGGTTTAGGATTAGATTTAGGGGCTTGGGTCAAGGGTTAGGTTTAGTGTTAGGTTTAGGGTTAGGTTAAGTTTAGGGGTTAGGGTTTGGTTTTAGGGTAAGGGTAGTGGCAGATGATAGGCTTTACAGTAACAAGAAATTGAAGAAAATTTTGCCCACGGGAAAGATCCATATTTTAATTGTTTGTTTAGTAACTGACTAGCAATACAATCAGTAACTGTAGAAAAATTCAACAAAGCTTTTACAATTTATATTTGAACGTACAGGTACTACCAGAGCTGCTTCTCTCCACACCCTATTAGTTATGCAGGGGTGACAGAGAATCTGTCCAGTAGGCTGTCCTATTTTTCTCTTAGTGTTTGCCTGCAGTGGACACTGCAGGGAAGGAGCTAGATATAGTAGAATCCCGGTTATCCGGCACCCAACTAATCGGGACTCTCAAGCAACCGGCACGGCATCAATTCCCGAAATTCAAAAAACTCCTGCTAAACTGGCACTATCCGTCACTATCCGGAGTTCGAGACTTCAAACAAAATGCAAACTTTTTTTCTAATTATTTTTTCTGGGCCTAAATGTCCCAGTTTAGGTGCTAATGTCTTTTTAAAGGCATTTTGAGGGGTTTTGGGGGGTTTTAAGGGTCGTTTAGACCCTTAAATTTGGGGACTCTCGATTAACCGGAAACTACACTGATCCGGCAATAGGGAGTCCCCGTAGGTGCTGGATAACAGGGGTTTTACTGTACATACTCCTTTAAGAACAGCTTACTGGGCAGATCCACTCCCACTGCATCAACCCCTGATATTGGATGGAGAAAAGCATGTCTGCAGATCTCAGAACTACTAAGTATCAGATGTCATTTTTAAAAACTACATTGACATTTTTCTTTAAAGAAAAGTTTATTGCGTATCAGTTATTAAAGTTAAAAAATATACTTCATAGAAAATAATCTGAGATCATATACACAGAACACATATATATGGACTGGGATTGTATGCTGAACATTATAACAGAGGCCTTTTCACTTTAGCTTAGATTTCTTGAATCATTCAGGTATTAAAGCAATTTTTCCAAACAGATAATATATAATTAAAGTAGAAACCAGGATAAGTCTGCCCAAAGGAAATATCTGCTTGCAATTTCCTACTATACGTACTGTATCAACATGACACATTATTGCCTGTGCTACATGACACTGTATCTGGGCTAACCATATTTATGGCTTTAATTTTACTTTGATCTCTGCAGTATAAAAATTAGATCAAAGCAGAGTAAAAAAACAAAATAAGTGGAAATAGACCCAAGGCAAAATACAATTCTCTCTATTACTCCTTCGTACATAAGATGGGTTAACATTGATTTAAATTGCTGAAAACTTTACGGTGAAATTTTCGACATAATTTATCTTTATTAATTATGAGACATATTAGATGACAGCTCACTATACTTCAGTCTTATTCTAAAACTAAAACACCACTGTAGTTAAAAAAAAAATGCATTCTTGTGAAATTTGTGACAACTTAACAGCATTAGTAACCATGTAATCTATGAACAACAGGGTTTTTTTTATTGAAAAAATAAAAATGTAATGAAAATTCTATCTTGTTTGGTTTAATCACTTTCTGATTGATGGAGCTCGAGAGTGTAATTTGTTTTATTTATCAGTAGACGGAGATGTGGGAGGCAAGAGAGAGATGAGAGTGATTTGTCATATAAATGAATCTAATTGAATTAACTTCTATTACCTTCCCTCACACCTAAACATAACTATTCAGCTTGCAACAACAACTACAAGTCCTGTATTTCTAAAATGTAAAAGCCCCTCACAAAAACACACCCATAACCAAAGTATCATGGAGGGCTGCATATACCTCCCAGGGATGGGAGGAGGAGGAGCCCCATGACCCATTAGGTCCGAGGAAATGGCATAGGAATTGGATAGCTGGGGGTGTAGCCTTTTATAGGCTCTTTTCGTTCCTCTGCACCATTCTGCCCCCAGCTAGCCAGGAGTTGGATGCCCACTTCCCATCCTGATAGAAGAAAAAAAGAGGATTATTGCTAGGTTGAATTGTGTTCAAAGTTTACGGTTGAGGTTTTGTGGGTCTTATAATATGGGAACAATATCACCTGGGCCGTGCTTGAGTCATGAATTCTTGCAGGATCCACCAGTGACATAAAGTTGTATTTTTTGTTTAGAAATAAAAGCTTTTTTTTTTTTACGCTTATCTCAAAATAAAAGATTGGGAGAGAGAAATCCCTACTGGGCACATTTTTATATGAGCGTTCCTAGAGATGGCAGATGATCTCATTGTCAGGGAGTTTCTCAATTGTCAGAGAGCTGCCTACAAAATTCATTTGCCATTGTCACTCTGTTCCTGCGAGATGAAGCGGATCAGTTATCTCATCGGACTGAAACATCTTGATATGGAGTTGATGATCATGAGGAGTAGCATCTTGTCTGCTGCAGGATTTGATCAAAATACCATGTGGCAGCATCATATTGAGAGGCAGAATCAGGGAACCCAAAACCTGTGTGTTGTCGTGTGTGTGTGCGTGGGTGTGCGTGCTACTACAAGCAAGGAAAGGTGACTGGCTAGTTCTGGGATATTCCACTTTAAGCACAAACACACACAAACAAAATTAAAGGAGCACAGCAAATAGCCCAATATTGCAGAAACAAAAAGCACACATATAAGTTAATGTGAAATACAATTGGGTGTTATTAAAAAAAAATTTTTGCAAATATTAGATAATTGAGCTTAGGTATTGTAAAGGACCTCTGTAATGCTCTGGCAATATGAGCTAGCAGCCTTATTAAATTGTGAATAGGGCTCTATATAAGCACATAGCATATTTTTTTACAGAAGTTTTTAGTTAGTGAACTTCTATCCAAAAGCAAGGTCTTCACTAACTAAAAACTTCTGTAAAACAAATATGCTATGTGCTTATATAGAGCCCTATTCAATTGGCCGAATCACAATTTAATAAGGCTGTTAGTTAGGAATTGTTCATTAACATACATCATATCCATTTATTTAAAAACAAACAAACATTAAACTTATTTTTAAAATTCAGACTCACCTGACAAGTTTTCAGACACAAAGGCCCCTATTCAAATTAAGCAATTGTTAATTACTGGAGCCCGTAATGTAATCCCGTAAACTAATTTGCTATACAATTGGCGTCTTTTAGCTACCTGCATACGGGTTACAGGCTGAAAATCCCTGCCTTTGTTAAAGTCATAACTCTGACCAAGCTGAGCCTTTGATCTTTCAAGCCCGTAAATGTTACAATCGCAAATCGCTATTCAATTGCTACAATTCCTCAAGCTCACAATTGTCTTCATGCTCCTAAATGGAAGAAAATCCTACAAGTACCAAATATGACTCGCAAGGGGGTTAAACACCTGATCGTAGCACTGTAAATGCAAATAGAAAATCAATACTGAAACTTTAAAAGACGGGGAAAGAGATGAAAGACATTATAAATAATTGCACAACAGTCTCAGGCTCGCAAATTTGCAATACATTTTTTATTTTTTTTTAAGTTTAATTTCCGTGTTATATCAATACTAGCGACTTGCCCGTCAAAAAATGACGGACAATAATATTTGAAGCCATGACAATGCTGTTTGGCACACAATGTTAAGCTTTTTATACTGTAAGGACCTTCAGGGCTCATTGCGAGCCTTGCACTGGGACTTTTCTAAGTCCTGCGTCTCGTAATGGTTTTTTTTCTAAGTTGCGCGGTTCTCAACTGCTTGCAGCCTAACAGCATTATTAAATTGCGAATTGGGCAATTGAATACTGCTCTATATAAGCACATTAGTGAACTTCTATTCAAAAGCAAGGTCTTCAGTAACTAAAAACTTATTTAAAAAAAAGATGCTATGTGCTTATATAGAGCCCTATTCAATTAGGTGAATGGCAATTTAATAAGGCTGTAAGGCTATACCGCATTTCCTAAGTGATTGTAAGTCCTGTGTGTTTCATTGCCTCCACTGCTCGCCTCGCTTTGCGAAGCTCGCAGGCAATGAGCACCTTTGGTGCTCATTGGCCAAGTGCTGGGAGTTGTAGTGCCTAACGGCTCACCTCACTACGTGAAGCTCGCAGGCGATGAATGCCTTCGGTGCTCATTGTCCTAGTGCTGTGAGTTGTAGTGCCTTAACGGCTCGCTACGCAAATCTTGCAGGCAATGAGCGCCTTTGGCGCTCATCACCTAAGTGCTACAAGTTAACGGCTCGCCTCGCTTTGCGAGGCTCGCAAGCGATGAGCGCCTTTGGCGCTCATTGCCTAAGTCGTACGCACCACACAAAGCGAGACAACGTCTTGTAGTTCGACAATTAAAATATGTGATTGGGACTCAAGGAGTTAATACATATCAGGCCCCCCACATGGACTATAACATTTGCTTCATTCATTTTTATTATTTTGTACATTGCCGGATTACAAGTCTGATCTCATATCGGACTTCTAAATGCTAATTGATTGTGGTTTAATCTCCATGTTTTACTGATGTCATGATGACGATCTCTTTTACTATTGTCTGTTTCTAAATCGGTAGTTATGGCCTTACCTAATTGATCATGCTCTGAAAGGCTACTTACAGGTGCATGGTTTACGCCTTAGGCTTTCGGCCAGGTAGCTGCGGACTTGATCAGTTGAATCGATCTGTAACTGTTGCAAATTTCAAGCCTGCAGACTTACAGCCGGTATGAAGGCAACTGCGGGTTTGCAACTGAATAGGGGCCAAAGTGTATCATCATAGTGTTCTCAATTGGCTGGAGACCTGTTGTGTTGAAGAGGTTTCCCTTGACATTGAGCTTTTGCTGTGAAAGCAACTTGTCAGTGATTGTTAATTCTCTTATCAAATCTCTTAACCCACTCCACACATCCCTTAATGACCTTATGAGTATGGAGATAAACTCTCAGCTGGAGGCTGATTATAAATGATTAAATATGAATTTTATTAGTGATCAGTTACTGGCTCCTCTTTCTAGGGCCTTACAGTGGTCCTTTAAGCATGCAGTGCCTAAAAATATCTACCCCCTTGACTACTAACTATATATATGTATTATTGTGTATGTGTAACGCACCAACATATTCCGAAGAGCTATACATAAGTTGTGATCAAGGCAAAACAATATTAACACATTATAAAGGATGGTGGGCCCTGTCTTTTAGCTTAGAATCCGGTGTCCATAGGGCTTTCCCCAAAGCACCGTGCAATAATGAAGAAATTCATGAACCTATTATATATTTTATGTAGAAACAAATGATGTCAAAGAAGTGTGTTATTAGACAAGGTGAGTTGTGAATTGAGAGGAATGCAGTTCAAACTCAGCAAACAGGCACAGACTTGGATTCACAGTAGCAATCTTATGGCACAAAAAACCTATCTGTGCTAGAGTCTGGTCAGCCTGTATTAATGGGTCAACAACCCAACTTGTTAGGATAGGTGATCCATGTTTACTGAGTCAAATCTGGCTCTAGACTAGTTGTCTCTGAAGATTTTTAATAAGGTGTCTAATGATGTTTGTTTTGTTTGTGTAATGATTACATGTTCTATGCTATGTTGGAGTGTACTAAATAATAAGATATAGTATCTAAGTGATTTATGCATTTTTATTGTTATTGTTTATTTCTTTTTTGAAATCCCAGTAAAGCGCATGATCCGCTGATGGTTAATGGACCACTGCTTGGGAACCAGTGCTCTAGATAACACGTTGCTGGCTTCTTTACATGAGTTTATTTACCAAAATGTCTAAACTTCTGCACTATCGTACTGTACTGTAGACTAAATAATTTTAGTTGATTTAAAACAGTCAAACAACTACAACAATACTACAAGAAAAGACAATAGGATACTTGGTTGTAGTGGAACAGGAATTAGCAGCAAGGAAAAGACAGGTATGAAGGCTATTCTGTAGATTCCAGTGTGCTCTCCAGACTTTGAGTAGTCTTCCGGAAAAAAAAAATGGGATCATTGGCTTAGAGGACAGAAGGTAGTTATATGACTGAAACCTTCAAATATAAAATGCAGGGTGTTGGAAATGACCAGAATGAGGAATGCAAGAACACAAGGTCATGATTGAAAGTGAAAGATTTAGAGGTATTTTTCTTAAGTATTACTGTAAATAAAGGGTAGTAGATAAGTGGAACATTATTTAGTTTGGAGAGGTATGGGTAAATACATTAAAGTAATCCCAAGAGTTAATTAAGCCAAGCAGTTTGGTTAGATATAATGGGCAGACTAGATGGGTCTTTTTCATCTGCCATAACATTTTTGTATATAAAATATGAAGTTAAGTCATTAACTTTACTTTCTAGCTCCCTTTGATAATAACTCCATTTCCAGAACTGCTTTTCCCAGAATTTGGCCCAGTAATAAGCGAGGGTGAAGCTTCTGTTACTGTTTTGCTGATGCCCTCTGCTGTCTTTCACATCCCTGCATTGCTTGGATCCTGTTTAGTAGCATGAGATAATCCTCACAGTTGGGAGGCTGGCACACACATCAAATCTACACTGCTGGCGATACTTTTGCCTCATCTGGCACAAACACGTTTTATTTTTACAATTGCAAAACAGCAGCTGTAACATAATTCCGCACTCTGACTTACACTATCCATGTTGATAGAGGCAGTTTGTGCAATCCAGATACTGTTTTCTAATTTTACCAGTACAAAAAAATTCAGTTTGTGATTTAGGAATATATAAGAAATGCACTTTGCAAAGCAAAAATATAAATAAAACCAGAGCACACTTGTCAATATTTTAATGTGGATGAATTCCATTTTCCACTTTCCTTTATTTCTCAGCCTTGAGGTAATAATAGCAAGATTGATCATTATCTGAACTGCAAATAATAAGCACATATGTACTTCCATGTTCAATATGTAGCATATGGATAAAAAAGGTTAGCTTACTGGTATTGGTAAAATAATTGTCATATTGCTCCCAATCACAGAGTTCTGTTGACTGTCCTGTACATGGTACCAAAACAGTTGTAGGCACACTACATCAATAGAAGACTTTGCTTCTGGGCCTTTGAAAGGGAAGAGGGTGGGGTCAATTTGAGTCAGATCCAATTATCTAATAATCTAGCTTTCAGGAAATCTAGCTCTCAGGAAATTATGTAACAATGTCTAAATAGCCCCCTTAGTCATAAAAAAAAAAAATCAAAAAGTATCATTTTGCTCAATAAATGTTTTTTATGTCTGTGGTTTACACAGCTGCAAATGTTGCAAGTTTGTCACATACACCACAAATAAGTTTTTTTTTTTTTTAAATCTACAATGTACCTTTAAACTATGCTTTCTTATAGTGTTAAAATAACATTTATTTTCTTTGTCTAAGCTGTATTGGGTGGTGAGAGCATATATTTTCATAATATTACCTATGGAATACCACTGGTGGTTTTCCAAAATCCTTTATTCTTTGAGTGATTAAGACAATTTTCTACTTTGTATTAACCTATGTTTTATGTTTTATAGTTTAGAGACAGTTAACTCTGTGAATAAGCCATTATAATGTCTCTTTCACTAATTGGGGGCTGATGGCAGACCAGAATTTAAGGATTTGGTTGCAGAGGTGGGTTAATCAATAGAGTTATATACCTGTGCTCAAGAAGGGATATACTTATTTCCTAAATCCTGGAAGAATCTAATTGCTTAACCCTACCTTAAAAGATCTGTAGAATCAGAGTGGCATCTAGGCCATGGAATTATGAAGCGTCTTGCATCGGGGATCATATAATAGTAGTTAATATTATACAGATATGTACTTGTTTGGATCTATAAACAGAAAAAAATGACTTACTTTACTAAGTGCAGTGACTGGTGGCTTCAAAGTTAGTAGACATACTACATTGCACCTGGCTCCACCAATCATTGAATAGTCCTGATTAATGAATGTGAGTGCAAAAAGTGATAGGTATCTTTTTTTATAGGTATCTTTTTTCTTTATCTTTACTGGAAAAACATGTTTCATATTTTTAAGTAGTAAATGAAAATAGTACATTTAAAATAAATGATAATGCTGGTACTTTAAAGGGATATGTAAGTGAGCTGGGTTTCAGATGTTTTTTAATAAACAGATACTGATTAGAAGAAAAATATGTATTATATTGGAAAGTTAAATGTACTTACATATTTTTACGCTAAATACTGATATGTGGATGTGCACACCCCTAAGAAGCTTACATAAATTGTACCCTGCAGGGTACAGTGTGGGACCTCTAAAGGAAATGATGCTTGGTGGGGTCACAGCTGAAATTGTCCATAAGGAGTGCCAGATTGCGATACAAATGTTTCAGTCTTTACTTCCTCCTGATTAGCCAATATACTTTTGCAAATTGTATACCAGTTCAGCCTGAGTTTGGAGGGTGTTAACTCTAAGTTTCAACTGATAGAAATTAAAAGATATTTTGCTAACTTCCCAAGGTAAGTGTTTAAATGCTTGTTTTTTTTTATGCAAAACATTTTTCATACACTACTAATTCTCCTCTATCAGATGCACTCATAATCCAGCTCACTTACATATCCCTTTAAGTTTTTCTTGTCTTGTTTTCTGTTTCTACATTTATAATGCTAGCTTGAACGTAATATTAAATAAATAATATAACTATGTCTCCTAAATAGTCAAGATAGTTAAACTTCATGGTGTTTCAAAAGATTCAGTAAATTGTTTTTATGCTCATAACAAATAAATAAAAGCATATATGACTTGCATTACACAGTAACAGGGTCCGAATTTAGCAGCTTGGAAGATATTGAGGAATATTTAGTAATTTATTACAGGGGGCTGTGAAGGGCTTGATGAGATGTGAGGGGCTGTTAATCGTGATTTTTCCCTGTATGTAATATTGCATAGTACAGTAAAATCCTGGTTATCCGGCACCTAACCAGCCAGAACTCTCAAGCAACCGGCACCGGCATCAATTCCCCATTTGAACAAAACTCCCACTAAACCGGCATAACCGGCACTATCTGGCAGTTCAAGACTGCAAAAAAAAAATACTAACTTTTTCCTAATTATTTTTTCTGGGCATAAATGTCCCAGTTTTGGTGGGGGTTTAAGGGTCCTTTAGACCCTTTTTTTCAGGGACTCACAATTAACTGGCAACTACACTTATCTGGCAATAGGGAGTCCCCGTGGGTGCGGGATAACGGGTAGTTTACTGTATATGCAGTAATGCACATCACAGTTATTGTGATGCTTAGCAAATTCCATCAGTGGCTGGCGGTTGTTACACTTCACCAAGAAAAAGAGGATTTTTTTTTTTTAAAGCAAGTATAATAATGTGTAATAACAGCTACATATACAAAACCCCTTTGCATATGTGTGTTTCAGCCTAGGTCAATGAGTACCAAGCCTAGTGCAGCATATTTTCAGGCAGCAGCAAGCTGCCAGAAGTGTCAATGCAATGCCCTGGAATATACAGAGCAATGTCTATACACAGAGAATATTCTGTCTAAGGGTACCTGGCACAAAAGTACTGCATGCTTAAAAAGACACATACAGACTTTTGATTTTCTACAGAGGTGTGTGGTACACATATTATTTTGATATAGCAAGAAGAAAGGAGGAGTAGTAAGTGAATCAATGGGGGCATACAAATCTGAATGAGCCTTGGGCAGCATAAAACCCAGATACACCCCTGTCTTTTTGTGTGTTTTCTTATTGATTTCCATCAGTACAGTAAGACGTTGAAATATCCAATATTTCTCTCATGAGTCTATCCATTTCCTGTCTTTGAGTGCACTTTGAGGGTGATCAATACATGGAAAGACATGCCAGCTTCTAGATTTTGAGTGATCTAAGCATATCATCTGAAATACTGGCTCCAGGAGACCCAGGAATCCAAAAGAGCGGTCTACTATTAAAATATAATGCTTGTTTCATCACAGTTAGAAATACTAATTCTCACTGTAGGTACATTTCGCACCTTTATGGAACCTGCTGATGTGTGGCATTGCAGCGCCACATCATATTTTAGATGTTAAAGGAACACTGTAGTTCAAGAAAACAGCACAAACTAACAACATTAGCAAATGTGTGAATCATTAACATAATGACATTAAGAGAGGTTTTTGAAGACTTTTTAAGTATAGAAGAATCCATTTTGTCTGGTTGAATTACTTCCTGATAGTTGGAACCTGAGGAGCCTGCTTATCTAATCTGTCAATGGAGGGGCAGCGTAGAGGAAAGATGGAGAGATGAGTTAATTTATTATCTAATAGAATCTTATTGTATATGACACCTACACCATCTCATTCACATGTTCAGAAGCAGGCAGATTGCACAGATAAATGCAAGACCTGTTCCTCCAGAAATGTAAATGCACTTTCATACAACCTTTCCTAAAGTCTCATGGATGCCTCCAGGAATCAACAGAGACATCAACATGTGTATTTTTTTAAATTAAAAACAATATTTTTTTTAAATATATGTCTTTCATTGTACAGTGATCCTTTAAGAAATATTGTTACTGTTTACTTGACACATATACTTTACTACTAATTTAAAAAAATGTATACTTTCTATGGCCCTGTAGCAGACGTTGACATTATTTTAAGATGCCTTTAAGCAGAATAGTCATATTTAAATGTACATCTTTGTTTAATGACATAAAATAGGTCTGGTTGGTACCAGAGCATCCCTCAGATGTTTTTTATTCAGCTTATGACTTTATTTAGCTTTAGTTAATATCATCTTCCATTACTTTACCATCACATTATGAATATTATGATGCAAAAATGACATCTTTTACATTCTTTACACGTACACACACTATATCTGTATAGACGTCTTTACAGGCATCCCCTAGCAACTCTGTTGCCATGGAAACCAATATACAGTAGTTGATGCCGTGTTCAGATTCATATGACAGCGAATATTAAAGTGCATGATATAAACACAGGCAAACCAGGAGGGTTGTGGGGAGAGAGTCAGTGGGAGGTGTGTACTATAATTAGAGGTAGTTTGCAGTCTGCTGTCACTAACTGATGTCTATTTTTGACTTGGATTGTACATCTAACAATAGTGGCAGCTAGTGGAGGGCCCTGATGCATATATATATATATTATTTTTATTATTATTTTATTATTATTATTTGTAGTCCTTATTCTTATTCTTAATATTATTTGTAGTCCTTATTATCCCCCCCATACCCCCCCCCCCCAGGAGGACCCCACTGCACTCCCTTTTCTCTACCTCTCACCTTTCCTCTCTTCTTTCTCCTTCCGCCCTTGTCTAATTTTTCATTAATGTGAAATAGCAAAGGTCCTTTGTTATTAAAAATATTAGTGGAAATGTTAGATAATTGAGCTATAAAGTTAGGAACTTGAAGCTAAATTCCATGAAAAGGTCATCCTGCCCTTCTAATGACTATCAGCCTTATTAAATTGCGATTCGGCCAATTGAATAGGGCTCTATATAAGCACAGAGCATATTTTTTTACAGAAGTTTTTATTTAATAAGGCTGTTTTATCCCGCATGATTAATTATTTCTCACAGTGGGAATGATATGCCACAAGAGCATGCCCAGTTGGTAATGATTAGAATGAGAAATATATATTAGATATAATGTATGTGATGTTGACACATTTTTGATACATATACATATATACATTTTTTGTATTTTATTTGAATTAAAAAAAGTTAGATCTTAAGATATTTCCCTGGGTTAGAGTGCTCCGAGTTAAAAAAGAAACAGTGTTGTACTAAGGTTTATCAACAATGAGAAATTAACACTGAAAATCTTAATGGCTATTATTATTTCACAAACTGATCATGCTATATGGACTTGTCTCTGTCCAATGTGATAGATAATGATTTGTGTGAGATAGTCATGAGAGAGGGAGGGCCTTTTCATGCTAATTATGCATAATATACCAACCTTTCAAGCTTTTTTTCTCAATTAACACTTTTTCTCGTATTTTTATTATCAACCAAATGTAATTACATTTATTTATATATACACCCTGGCAATAAATATATTCTGTTTTTCTATCCTTTCCTATATAGACAGGTCCCACTTGTTCACTTCCATATATGGAACCTTGCCTCATGGCAAAGGTGATTTGGTGTTTATTTGTCTTGTTTTGCATGAATTGCCATGGAGAACAAGACTATACAGCTTCAAGCGTATACCATTATATTACTGCTCAATGACTGACAAAGCAATTTTATGCAGCTCTTTTAGTAGTTAGTGAGTGATGGAAACAAGTTCATAATGCTGTATTAATGTTCATTGGTTGACTGGGACAGGTATATACTCCTATATTTGTATGAATTAGCTAATATGTATAAGTCCCTGATGTAGTGTTTCACTCAAGGCAATGTATTCAACACAGGGATCTTCATTTCTTATTACAAATGCCATGACACATTTTCAAATACCCTCATGGAAATGCAACAAAGAAAGAAATGGGCTTTCCATGATCCTTTAAAAGGTTATTTATCAAAGCCTCCCTGCTTCAAAGACTGGTACTAAAAATAATTCTTCAACAGTTACCAAAGAAAAATCATATTGATTTCAATAGGAATGTATTGTTTGATGGCTTTCAAAAGGTGACATTGTGCTTCTGAAGTGTGGGTGCAGTTAACACATTATGGAATTACAGTCTTTTGACAGCCTATTATATGTAGGTTTTGTATGTTTAATTTTACAACAATAATTTTTCAGTACAACGATGTAATTTAGTTTGCAGATTGTGTGGAAATGTTTTGTTCTTACAATGTAATTTAGTTAGCAGATTGCGTACGGCTGCATGTATTTATTAAACGTGACTGAACACATATGCATCTTGTTCCATAGTAGCAACCAGCGGGTGAAGAAAAAGAACATGTTATTAACTAATAACTTTAACCCAAGCCTACGCAGAATTTTTTTTGTACAGAACAATAGCATGTGTTGAGAATTTTACAAATTGACCTCAGAGCCAGTTGGCGCCATTTTTGAAGTTGGCATCAACTTGCAAATTCCATCTTGTGCTTTGCTTGTTTATAAATTATTAGCAGCATGATACAGAAATGGCTGTTTATGATAAAATAAATGTATGTTTTTTGTATTGGGATATAATTCTGAGTTAATCTCATTGAACTTTTCCCCAGGAATTGATGTGCTTGCAATTGGTCCGTCATAATGCTGCTGCACCTGTGTAGTGTTAAGGTCAGTGTGTTTTTCTGATTATAAAACCCCATCCATGTCATTCCATTATAAATTCACTAACCATTCATAATGGAATGTACCATAGCCCACAGCTTGATGCAGCTGGCCTTCCTTCCTGGCCAAACCAACAAACAAGCGTTTCATATACAGAGGCAGAAATAGCTTTTTAAACCACAAAATGGCTCACTCAAATGCCCTTGAATATTTCAGCATTATTATGCACATGTTAATTCATACAAAATATTAAATGGAGTCTGCAATACCTCCCATTCTCTGCAGATTAAGTAAAAATTATCAAGAAAAAAGAGGCATCAGAGTACTCAAGCAAAAACCATAATTGTAACTCTAAATAGTGTTATCCATATAAACAATTGTTAGTGTATTTGCAGTTAAAATTATTCTATAATCTATTAAGAATTAAAAGCACTGTTTAATGGAAAAGCATCTAAACTTAGAGAGACAAGTATTCTAAAGAGAACCTTTGCTATTAACAGGTGTTCATGAAGAAATGGCATCCCAGGATGTCACCTGTTATGGGGTTTGCCCTGTAATGTAGCAGTGGGTGGAGTAAGTAAGCTGCAAGTTGAATTCGTAATGAAAAAAGTTTCCCCCCTTACCCGTAACGCCCATGTTCTCAATACCACACTAACTCTTTATTCAATTTATTTAAAATAATACATGTCAGCTGCCTATCTGGTTGCTTCAGACCAGAATCTCCTAAAAAGTACAGCACATCACCAGAAATGTTATATAGGGTGAGAAATTCCAAATTCCAATCTATGTAGTCTCTTCACAAAAAAATGCAAAAGAAGCTGAATAGAATAATAGAGACATTTGTGAGGTCACCTTCTTGGTTTTATAGCCCATAAGGATTTATTAAATTGTGCAGTTTGGAGAAACCTTGGATAACCTGCACAGTTCCTATATTATCCTGTAGGTCAGAAGTACTAAAATATGACCTCTCTTAGACCAAGGCAAAGGAAATTTGGAGAGCCGCTGTGTATTTGTGTGGCTGTTCCTGCATCCAGCAATGGATTAAAAGCTTGCTCTACATATTTTTCAGATATCTCATAATTGTTGGAAACACCATAGATTTTAATGAAAGGTTCTTTAGTTAACACATTAAGAAACAGAGTACATTTAACCCATCTTTACTGTTCCACCCAGTCAACTTAATAGTAGTATTGAGTGAGGATCTCATAGATATCTTCTTTTTAAATGGGCACTGTAGTAAATGGGCACTGTAGTGCTTGTACATTATTTTTTTTACTTATTAACTTATTTTAAAAAAATCAGTATTCAAATAAAAAAGTCAGTAAAAAGTAATTTTAAAACTTAAATTTGAAGTTTAGGGGTTGGTGATGATCTACCTAGGAGGATGTGCTGTACAGCCTGAAAAAGATTTTCACAGACTCTTTGGCAGACCCTATCTCCCCCCCCCCCCCTCCCCCACACACACACCTAATAGGTATGTTGAAGAGAATGCTAAAGTTTGAATGTAAGCTATATTCCTTTTTTCTTACTGCTAATTGGTTACTAAATACATTGAGCCTCATTCAATTGCTCCAATTTAGAGATCCGGGCTCGCAAGTGGAGGTTGCAAATTATTTTGCTATTCAATTGGCAACTTCTTGTGTGCTCTAATCGAGTTACCAGCTATGAGCTGAGATTCATATTGATTTTTTAAATTGCAAATTACTGCCCTCCAAGCCTTTGATCTTTCAAAATTGCCAGGCTAAAATCGCAAATCGCTATTCAATTGGTCCGATTCCCCCTCGCTAACCACTCCGTCAAGACCGCAAATGGCAAATATCTAACCACAAGTTACTGGTACCAAGGAGTTCTCGCAAAGGGCTTAATGACAAATCAGAGCACTTTAAAAGCTAATAAAAATGCAATCCTGTACTTTTATTAAGAGTGAAAGTGATGTTAGGTCTTAGAATTAATAGCACAACATTCTCTAATACTTTATTTCATGTTCAATTTTTGTGTTATATCGATCATGGCAATCAATGTGAAGTCCTACGGGCTTCAACCTCCATGGGCTTTGAAATCCAACCTCCAGTTTTCATTGAAGTCATACAGGCTTGAACATGATCGCGGACGCAAGGCGGTAACTCGTGGTGGTGAAATATGGAGGTTGGATTTCAAAGTCATATGGGCTTGAACCACAAGTTACGGCCTTGCGTCAGCGATCATGTTCAAGCCTGCAAATGCTACTGTCGATAGCATGGTTTCCGATTTCCCCGACTAGCGCCTAACATGCGTGCCCTGCCAATTGAATAGCATTGCAAAAGTAGAGCAACGGGAGCATGCAACTCAATAACAGGCATTTGGCTGTCTGCGATTGAGTTGCAAGCCCCAAGTTGAATGAGGCTCATTAAGTCCAACTGTATGACCACACCAGTAACCCTTTAAACATGCTTGTTAGTGAATATAACATAATAATCACATATAAAAATGTAAAAAAATTAGATCTTGTACCCTCAAGCTCCTCTCTCCTAGATATGGCCATGAACCCAATCAAGCTCTACATTATACACATCAAGGCATGCAGCTGCCTGGAGAAACATATTTATGCTTCAGGCTCTGTCTGTTATACCTATAAATAATAGAGGTGCCCAATAACATGTTTAGTAAAGCTACTGGCTCATCACCATTATAACTTATCACAGCATATCTTGTCACTAATACCAAGCCTGCAACTAAAGGTCCATTTCAAACCATTCACAAGCTTTGCATCACTAATGGGCAAAATTGTCCAGACCATGTAATCATTACTAACTACTATCATCAATCAACATTCTGTAATAAATGAAGCATGCCTCTCAATGCACTGATGTATTGTGTGACTTAAAAGCAAAGTGACACATTCCTTTGTTTTGCAACTTTTACATTATTATTTCTATATGCACGCTGTAAGCAGGACGGTGTTAGAGCTTAAAGGGAGGAAGCTGATAATACACAAGATCAAATGCTGGAAATGCGTCAAAATACAAGATATATAATATGCATTAAGTAAAATACTTCTTGAGATTGTCGTGTGTTAATATATTCACACACTCACATTACACACAATACATTTATATTATTTTTCAGTAGACTGTTTGCATGTATATGGGGTTAAATGTCAAAATAGTTTTTTTTTCCTTGTCACGTTAAATGAGCTTGAACTGTATTTTTGGCTGAAAAGTCATTAAATAAAAAAGCTAACATCAGAAATTCGAGTATTAAATACTATTTGTTTGTTTTTTAAAAACAAAATAAAACCGGACATTCTAAATAGAGAATCATATACGATGGTGTCAACTCAGATTGATGACTTACTCTGCATTCAGAGATAGGCCAGACCTACAATGCAATGCTGTTCTGCCTAAGCATGTCTGAAACAGAAAGTCCTCAGACATACTTTTCAACCACTCTGCATCCCTAAGTGCAGGGGTGCGTTTTCTGCCTAAGCCTACAGGTCCCAGGCCTACGACAGTACATTTTTGCAGTGCAGTACATTTAAATATGCTTGTGTAAGCACAGAGATGTCTATATGCAGTGATATGTCTGACTTTAAGTGTACTTGACAGTGTACTTGACACTTTCTGACATACCATATATACAGTGCCTTGCAAAAGTATTCACTTGGCATTTCTTGTGTTTTGTTGCCTCACAACCTGGAATTAACATGGATTGTTTGAGGATTTGCTTCATTTAATTTACAGAACATGCCCACAACTTTGAAGAGTTTTTTTTTCTTATTTCTTATTGTGAAGCAAACAACAAATAGAAAAAAATAACAGAAAAAGTCAATGTGCATAACTATTCACCCCCTAAAGTCAATACTTTGTAGAGCCACCTTTTGCTGCAATCACAGCTCCAAGTCACTTTGGATAAGGCTCTATAAGTTCGCCACATCTTACCACTGGGATTTTTGCCCATTCCTCCTAGCAAAACTGCTCCAACTCCTTCAAGTTGGATGGTTTGCACTTGAGAACAGCAATCTTTAATTTTGACCACAGATTTTCTATTGGATTGAGGAGCTGACTAGGCCATTCCAACACATTTACATGTTTCCCCTTAAACCACTCAAGTGTTGCTTTAGCAGTGTGTTTGGGGTCGTTGTCCTGCTGGATGATGAACCTCCGTCCTAGCCTCAAATCACGCACAGAGTGGTACAGGTTTTGCTCAAGAATATCCCTGTATTTAGCACCATCCATTTTTCCCTCAACTCTGACCAGTTTCTCAGTCCCAGCTGCTTAGAAACATGGTGTTCTTTGGGTGATGTGTTGGATTTGAGCCAGACATTGCGTTTTCTTTGATGGCCAAAAAGTTAAATTTTAGTCTCATCAGACCAGAGCACCTTCCTCCATACATTTTGGGAGTCTCCCATATGTCTTTTTGCAAACTCAAAATGTGCCATTTTGTTTTTTGCTGAAAGTAATGGCTTTCTTCTGGCCACTCTGCCATAAAGCCCAACTATGGAGAGGCTTATTGTCGTCCTATGTACAGATAATCCAGTCTCTGCTGTGGAACTCTTCAGCTCCTCCAGGGTTCCCTTAGGTCTCTGTGCTGCCTCTCTGATTAATGCCCTCCTTGCCCGGTCCGTGAGTTTTGGTGGGCGGCCGTCTCTCTTGGCAGGTTTGCTCCTGGGCCATGTTCTTTCCATGTGGTTATGATAGATTTTATGATGCTCCTTATAACCTTACCCTGACTTGAACTTCTCAACAACATTGTCCCTACTTGTTTGGAGAGTTCCTTGGTCTTCATGGCAGTGTTTGGTTAGTGGTGCCTCTTGCTTAGGTGTTGCAGCCTCTGGGGTCTTTCAAAAAAGTTGTGTATATGTAATGACATATCATGTGACAGATTGCACACAGGTGGACATCATGTCACTAATTATGCGACTTCTGAAGGTAGTTGATTGCACCAGAGCTTTTTATGGGCTTCATAACAAAGGGGGTGAATACATACGCACATGCCAATTTTCTGTTTCTATTTCTAAAAAATAGTTTTATGTATATATTTTTCTCATTTCACTTAGACTATTGTGTTCTGATCCATCCCATAACATTCAGATTAACTAAACATTGAACTTAAGGCTGTAATGTAACAAAATAGGTAAAATGTCAAGGGGGTGAATACTTTTGCAAGGCAATGTATATACATAAACACACATAAACTTATGATTTGAGATGCATAAAAAGGGTAAAGAGCCGCAAATGGGGTGTAAGGGGTGCATTAATCTGGATCGCCTTGGGTAGCATAATACCTAAATACTCCGATGCCTTAGGGTATTCCAAATGTGCTTGCTCAACCTAATCAGCATCACAACTGAAGAAGGCCCATGGTGGTTGAAATGTACAGTATGTGTTTGGTTTGCGCAGGCAAGACTTGCTTGGAATTTCACATCTGGCCTGTTCCTCGGGGCATGCTGTGGAGAATGTTTACTTTGCAATCGTACACCTGTACTGAAACTCAAGAGACTTTCCTACCTAGCACCAACACATATATTTTACATTTTCACACAAGCAATAAATACAAAGTTTTAGTTGCATTATCAAAATGTTTGATATTTGAATATATTATTTGCATATATATTTCCAGAAGAATTGTTTTTATGAGGTTATTTATTAATCTCACGTAATGCCTTTGTGCTTTCTTTAGTATATATTTAAATAATATTATGTTTACTGATAAGAAGAGATTTTTTAAAATCATCAGATACATTTCCAATCACACAACAGGATCATCATTTATTTTCACATATCTGCCATCCACTCAGCTACTCGGTAGCTGCAGTATAAGTTGAGGCCTAAGATCTTTGCAGAGAGAGGCTTAGAGGCTGCATGATAGAAAAGAAATACTAGGCCATACTTCTATAAGAGGCAGTCTTGAAGGAGGCTGAGGAGATCTCCAAATATTTTAAACTTGTTTTTTTTTTATCAATGACACACTGCAGAGCAAAGTGTTGTGAGAAGTTGTGGAGATTTTATCCTGTATATCTGCCTGCAGCACTTTAGCTCATTAGCATAAATACTTGAGAACAGTGGCTCTAGCTAGGACTGGTGCTGGTCCCTGAGTACTTATCTGTTTGTTCCCAGGAACAAGGATGGATGAAGACAGTCTAACACTTAAAAGGACTGTTGTATGAAAAGTTGTTGTTTTAACGCATACTTTTCCTGTAGGCAGAATTGAGCCAAAAGAGTTTATACATTTTTTGAAAACATTTTATTGTTATTCTCCATTACTCCATTTGCAGCTCTGATAAAGCAGTACATTCCTCCTTTGCTACTGAGTCACCCTAGGCGGATTTATTGTAAATTATAGGGCAGTGGGGGGGCATGGCTGCTTCTGAGCTCACTCTCAGAGCCTGGAGGAACAATATCCACTAGCACACGCCACCCTAATTTACATAAAAACATCCAAAAGTGAATCAAAAGCAGAAGAGGAATGTCAGCAAAGGAGGAATGTAGTGCTTGATCAGACCTGCAAATAGAGTAACATGGAATAAACATATAACCGTTTTAAAATAAGTAAGTTCATTTTTTTTTTTTTTTACTATTTTAAATTCTCATGCTTTTGCATATTGCCTAAACAGGCAATATGCCTTAAAAAATTGCATACAGTGTCTTATTACACGTACCACTACCATTCATCATGTTTATAGTTAGATTATAGATGAATGTAAATGCAGTTATAATGACCTCTATTCAAATAAGTGTAAAACTAAGCACAAATGCAGTGTATGTATTATAACCCAATTAAAATATTCTGGGTCTAAAGACAGTCCCCATGTGCATAATTATGTAGCCAGCCTGTCCCCAAAAGATAGAGAGGGCTATGGAGAACTTTAAATGATCTATTAAGACATTTTGAACCAAAAATGTTTGTGAAGCTTTTGCTGAGCATGACAATGAGCCTCATTTTAAATCTCTCTTTCTCTAAACTTTGGGTTGTATCTATATCTGTCACGGCTCTCCCTGCCACAGTCCATAATTAGAATTTACTAGTCAGTTCAAATTTATAATGTGTAATTGTATGGATACATTCTCATTTCATCCTTTTTTCCCTGTGTAGTTATGTAGAGTAAGAAGTGCTTCGAGGTCTAGTGAATAGAGATCAAATTAAATTCTGCTACTTAATTAGCGTGGCAGGCAGTCATCTGATTTAATTAGAGATTTCGCTGGCAAGACTGGTACTCTATATTCTCTAGTAACAAAAGAAAAATGATCCTCTTATTTAAAGATGAACAAACACATAATTCCATTGTTTGGAAATTGCTTATTTATTGGGATTCATTTGGATACCCAATTTTTTATTTCTGGGAGTACAGTTATTTTATATACTGTAACACTGTTATACGTGTAACAAGTTGTTTGTGACTTTAAAGGAAAATACAAACATTTTTTGATATCCAAATTGTTCTTCCCCAAGTTACAGATGTATTTAATTGCTCAAGCCTGCAAGTACAGGCACCACACGCAAACCATGAACCCATATGTAGCATTTCAGGGCATGAGCATGATCAATTTAGCATGCCCATAAGTTACATTTAAGACAGAGCCAAGAGTAAATGAGATTGTCATCACAATGTCAGTAAAACATGGAGTTTAGACTACAATTAAATAGTGTTTAGAAGTCCGATTTGCAATCGGACTCGCAATCCAGAAATGTAGCAACCCATAATCATGAATAAATCATCTCTTGCAGTTCAGCAAGCTTGAGACTGTTGTGCAATTAATTCTAATGCCTTTCATTGCTTTCCCAGTATTTTAAGTACAGTAGTGTGTTTATTTTTGCTTTTACAGTTTTACAAACAGGTGTTTAACTCACTTGTGAGTCCTATCTAGTACTTGTATCATTTGTTAATACATTTGCCATTAAGTGTTAGAAGGCAATTGTAGGCTTGTTGAATTGTTATTAAATATGGATTTTGCATCTCTAGCACTGGTAACATTTGCAGGCTTGAAACATTAAAGGAGGAGATAGGACGGAGTTAAATTTTTGACAACCGCAGTGATTTTGAGCCTGTAACTCACAAATGTAGCCAATTAAATATCTGTAACTTTTACGGGCTCCATTATGGGCTCAAGTAATTGAGATTTGGACAATTAAATGGGGGCCTTTTAAATACAGGAACACATAAATGTAGTTTTTAAAGCTTACATTTAAACTTTAGTGTTTGAAACTTTCTTATGTTTGCTTCTCTCCTCCTCCTCATGTGGCCAGTGGTGCTAAGAGAAGATCTGCCCAGACGGCTGTTCAGATAGAAGTCTTTTTACCTTCCTTAATACCTGCAATGTATGTGTGTATCTTATGGTATAAAGTGATGCCTTTTTTATTAGGCAAAAATATTAATTGAAACTATGAGCTTTCAAGAGATGTAATATTGACTAGATAAAAAGAGGTGCATCTCTTGAATGCTCATTATTTCAATAAATATTTTTGTCCAATAAAAAAGGTATCACTTTATACTGCAATACTCTGATTTTTCATGTAGCTACTCATAGCTACCTCGCTCTTCCTAACTGTGTATACAATAATATTATATATGAATAAGAACAAATGTTGTCATACTAAATGGTATATAGCCGCGTTCGCTACTTGATATATACAGAAGGATATATAAGATGCTGTATATCTCAGTGTTATTGATGGTATATTCCAATAGCCTGCTTGATAAATAGAGTTCTTAGTTCACATATTTGTGTATCATACATTCCAAAGAGCAGGCTTTAAATACAATTATGTGTTGTTGTTTTTTTGTTTTTTTTAAATACACTTACTTACACTGTTTTTCTATCTTTTGTAGCACTGCCAGCAACTCCCTCTGGCAAATTCTGATTTGGCAGTGCCATCGGCAGCCAGTCTAAGTGGTGTACATCATTTTTCCATAGAGTTTCATAACTCACCTGGTGCTGGACTCTAACAAACTCTATTCACAGTTTGTCAGAAGATGGTCTTAAATTGTTGTAAATTAAGTCTGTAGAATGAATAAAATTGCTCTTTATAAAACTTGATATTTTAGGCAAACTATTTTGTAATGATTAAAACCTGTTCTTTTAAATTAATGATAGTCAATTATGTGGATATCATGTCAGTTAAGTCAAACTCTGCTAGTAGAAAGAGACGCTGGGGGTAGGGGGGGCGGGGGGAGATGGGAGTTGGACAGATAAGTGAAAATGAAAATATGGATGGATGGAAAAATAAAGACATGTAAAAAATGTAAGACAGATAAAGCAAAGTGTAAGAAGTAGAGACCATTGAAAGAAGCAACTGCATAAAGATACTATACAACCTGAATATACATATATTTCCAACTTGATATTAAGGGAACAAAGAAAAGATTTGGTATCATTAATAATGCTGCTTGAAAACAACTACTTCTGAAGAGGTAAGCCCTTGCTAATTCAGTTTTAGCTAAATAACTTATAAATAACATTCAGTGCAAAGTACACACAAAAATAAGGGTCATGTGAATGCATACCTTTCCAGTTATGGGTTATGGCTTAGGTTTAAAGTTATATGGTGATCCCTACATAGACTCCCAACTTTCTTCTACAGTCTTGTGGGCACTAAAAACGTCATCTGAAAAAAAAATTATAAATAAATTATAATAAGTAGATTACAGTTCTTATCTAAAGGGACATGGAAAGTTCCCTGTTTTTAAAATAAAAATAAACCACCTATGTATTTATTTGTATATTTGAAAGTTTTTGAATGTCCCTGGTCTGTACCCTGTAGCCAATGTATGCAATGTTTCTATAGTACTAGATGTACTAGCCAATGACAGGCTGTGTCTCATCAGCATGACCTAAGCAAGGTTCAGTTGGTATGTGCACATAAAGGTTATACACAATAACCTATTAAATGTAAGGATTAGACACAGACCACTTCTTGGGAGGAAAACTGGCCACAGTGTTTATAGGTAAACACAAAATGCCAAAATGACAATAAATAAATCAACTTATCCACCTGAGGAGAAAAGCCTCACCAGAGACAGTATGCCCTAGACCCTGAACCCTTGTCCAGGGCCTACCAGGTTAGAACATCCATACCACCGTAGGGTAGGATCTCACCCATTTTATCACAGTCCCGGCGACTCCCCTCACCACCCGCCGCTGTGACAACAACATAAACATAATTTAACATATAATATAACTTAAAAAATATATACAACCACAAGTGATTAAGACAATAAAAAAGATAAACCCTCCAACTTGCCAATATTTATCCTTAGCTTTTTTTTTATTTTAAAGCAAGACATATACATAACTTTAAACAACAATACATTATGGATGGGTGGGTGGGTATCATCCCATATGGCTAGCTGGGGCCTAATGGTGGAAATGGCACCAAAAGAGGCTATAAATGGCTCCACCTCCCCCAGCTAGCCACCTCCTATCCATACCTGGCCCTGCCAGGTCAAGTGGCCCCTTCTTCCAACCCCAGGCAGCCTGGAGTGGCCTACGGGCCCTTCATATTGCTGAATTGTTTGTGTGACATAGGTTGTCATTGTTTTTCACATCGAGTACTATAGAAACATTGTGTGCATGAGCTATATGGGACGGACCCTTGTAGGGACTCTTTGGAAGGTTTCAGTGAGTAGAAGCAGACCTTTTAGTCACTTGTTAATAAAATGATGTTTAAATATGCAAATAAACACGTAGGATAGGTTTTTTTAACTATTAAAAACAGGGAAACATTCATGTATCTTAAATCCACATTACAACATCATCAATCAAAGCTGCTGATCATCATTTCAGCTATTGTAATGGGACAATACATAGTTTTGGATGTATTAATACAAAAAATAAAAGCTACACAGAAGCCCTCACAGAAGGTGCCCATCAGGAATGTGCCATTCTTCTACAGCTGATCAAAGTTTGGCAAATCATAGGTGCATGCACCCTGATCCAGCTCCAAAGCACAGATGGGCAGGTTCATGTTTCTTCTTTTAACCTTTCTTTTTATCTATCTTTTTCTAATTACCACGTTCAATATTGCCCACATAAATCTTACCCTAATACCGTGTAACTCTTTTTATATTTCTACTAGCGACTTGCCCGTCAAAAATGACGGCAATAAAATTTGATGGCTGGAAATTCTGTTTGCCACACAATGCAAGGCTCTCCCCCCTGTAACTTGCGGGGCTTGAAATGAGGCATCTCCCACAGTGTCCTTTACGGTCTTCTCAATAGGCGCCTTCGGCGCACAACGCAACCCCCGCAATGAGCGACTCCGCTGCTCATTGCAGGTCTCGGCCAACCTGCCACTTTCATCTCCGAAAAACACCAATTAAGCCTCAAATTAGCTTGCAACCTCACTCACAGGCTCCCGTGCCTCTCCCCCTGTGCTGTATGTGAGGTTGTAAGTTATTTTTTTCATTAATTAGCGTCTTTTGGTGGTCTTCCGACGGTTTCCAAGTTATGGGCTTGAAAAAAATATCGTCCGTTGAAGTGGTCATTTTATCAAAGTCTTGCGTGCCTTGTGATCAGCAACAAAGTCCTACGTCCTTCGGCGCTGATCGTGGGCATCGGCATGAGCGCCTTCAATCTGTTTCCATCCTCCATAGGTGGAGCGTCCTTGGGCAAATAACAACTATGACGGGACAGATGACCCTTAGAGTGACCCTGAAAGGCTCTCATTGCAGCAAAGTCATGTTGGCCCTGCAATGAGCGCCTTCGTCATAGCCTTACCAACAAACTGGCAATTACAACAACTATATATGTGATAAAAATATGGTATCTAGACTTCAGAATGTGCATTTTTCAGGCAAAAATCCTTTCTAATGTTTAAAATGCAGAACATTTTCTACTATCCCTTTAATATTTTTCCATACTTCTTGATTCCATAATTGAATTATTTCGTTTACAGATTCCATAGAAAATGAAAACTCACATACATGTTTTAAGTCCTTTATCTGTGTGATGCAGGTTGTTGTTAAAGCTGATGATCGTCTTTCACCATAGCTACTGAGAGGCAGCCATGATATATGTTGTTAAAGACCTGTGAACATGTCACTGACATTACTGAGACTTGAATATCTAGCAATGAGGGCTCAGAATTATCACTCTCAGGGGAATGACTTTTATGTCTCCAGGCTGCCCATAAATTATCAGCACACTTCCTACTTCACACATAAAGAGATTATTGAGTTCACAATCCAGTAGCAATCCCTTTTTCCTAATATCCATAAACCTCTCTGGAAAAGTGTTTCTACCAAAGCAGTCTTAGAAAAATACATTAAACAATATTACTATCTAGGAGAGCAAGTGACAAGTTTCACAAACACTATTTAAATACTAGCTTGTGTTGCAAAAATGTTTGAGGATAAAAAGAATTGTTTCAAGTTATCATCAAAAATGGGTCTCAATTTTTGGATTTTAGTGAAATCCAGGATCACAAAAGTATGTTTGTGCGAGAAGACCTAAAGGGAATCATTAGGCATTTTTTTTATATATAATTGTTTTAACTAGAGTTAATGAATTTTATCCTCCTCGATGTAACTATGATATAAAATGTGCACTTCAATTACTTCTAAGACAACTTACATTCTGGATCCTCCCCCTTTCTTCCTGTTCATCCTCATGAGAGCTGACATATTGCACAGCTGTGACCTAGAGGGTCTTCACACTACCAGATTCATAGTCACATCATAGAGAACATCACTTGTCAGCAGCATGAGACACTAGAAATGTGAAGTGCAAAACTAATTAATTAAACTAGTTAAAACATCCATATGAAGGAAAAAGAGGAGGTATCCTGTTTTGTGTGTGCTGCTGTGGAAGCTCTCCGCCACCGACTCTTGGAATGCGGGCATGCTTGCGTTATCATGTAGTGTAACACCTTAACCCTCTATCCCTAACCCCCTAACCCTAACTTCCTTACCCTCTAACCCTAACCCTGTAACTCTAACCCTAACCCTAAACCCCTAACCACTTTCAGGGCATAGTAGCTCATTTATAACAGTAGATGGCGACGTTGGAGGCGGGGCACAACACCGGCGAGCATCAGCACACACACAAACGGAAAAGACCGAAAAAGAAAAGAGTCCCTTTAGCGAGTCATGAAGTAAAAATAAGTTTAAAGCAGCAGAGATAGCCCACATATCCATAATCAGCCTGACTGCCACAGCCTATCGACACTGCATCCGAGCAGAAATAGAGAGGCACTTATACAAAATTATTTGTACAGTAATTATGTAATTCCCTTCTAAACATGTGTTTTGTTAACAATGCTAGGAGTGTCACTGCATTAGAGCAGTATAGGTATAAATACCTGAAAAAGACCATACAACCTTTGCCAGAAATACACCACTTAGGATTTTACATGACCTATACATTTTATCTGTGATACAATTGTTAGAATGAATGCAATCAATCTTCCAAGCTGAAGGATACATTATACCTTTGCTGCTTGGCACTGATGTACAAGAGCGCCATCTATGCAACAATGGAAGAGAAATATCAGTTTCACTTCAAAACAGTCTGTTTTGGTGGGCATTGACTTTGCTGCATCTAATCTGCATTGTTGGCATTATATTTAACATATGTGTTATTATGCTGTAGAGAAGTATTTATAAGTGTGTCATTGGTAGAAAATAACTATAACCAATACCAATGGATATCTGAGCCTAGAAGCTTTTTTAATGACAATATAATATTTATGGACATATAGTATGTAAAACGTGCTTCTGGTACCCATGCATGCTTATCACACATGTAGAAAGTAGGTTTGGGATATGCTTGCATCCCATTCCTCATCATACTACACAAACAGCAAACACTGGTTATCTTAAATGTTAATGTTGGTTTTCTAGCACAGTATGAGACCCAATATGTCCACCTTTGTCTATAGAGGGGGTAACTGTCATTTGAAAGGGGTTGCCACCCCAAGAACCTACTCTCGTCCCACTTATCACATCCGAGTGGAATGATAACCCTACATAAACCCCCAATCCTGTTTACTGTTGCCTTCACCAATTTGAAAAAACAAACAAGCTGTAAAATAGAACCTTTGTCTAATTTATAATCTGCATGCCCATAACTGCACTTGTTACTTGTTTTCAGATCCTTTTCTGAGCATCAGAAATGTTCCCTGTGTGAACAGAATTTATGTTCCACTATACTTACCTTGACTGATTGAAGAGAAATCCCAGAAAGTTCCATAAGAAGCCAATGAAAGCATAGTTTAACACAAGAGCTAAGCAATTTAGGTGACATACTCATACTGCATAAAACATCTCCCTCTGGCAGATCACATCAGCTAGAATGGGAGTTTTCAGAGCACTTAATCAGTGACCCATGGGTCCTATCTGTGCTTTTGGTGGATATAGTGGATGGGATAAGAAACCCCTCCAACTTTTGTAAGTAAGGTTTCAGTAAATATTTCCTTTTTTAATGTATGTCTTTAGTTGTTAAAGGTTATGTTTCTTCCATATTATGATATTATATTGATTGGTGCATGAAATGGAATCATTTTCTGGGGTAAAACACCACTGCTCAGATCATTCATCTTGTATATTCTTTGAGTAGCACATTTACATTATATTTTCCTGTTCTTTTCATTAATAGTATTTTGTTGAGATAGATTGATTCAGTATGGATTTTCACCTAATTTCATAGCACAAGGTTGTTCTGCTCTTGAATTGCATCCAACAGCAATATGCTCATACATTTAGATAACTAATGGCAAACAAGACAGAAAGTTAAGTGCCAATTATAAAGGAGTGAGTGTATATGTGCATCTTATCATTTACATTATATGCATTTTGTAGAAAGCTTACAGAGACAGTTTTCTTAAAGGGCCCTCTTCACAGTGTATTGGTTGTATATTCCTTCAAGTCGATCTTTCCCACTCAAATTCATCCATGAAACCTTATTTGCACCCCAAATTATTTATGGAAACCAGACCGCAGAATAGCACTTCCCAATTATGGCATACTAACTCATCATCCAACGTTTTTTCCCCCTAAAATCCCACGATGCCCAAGAACCAGTCAATCATACCTAGAATCTTATTTCACCTCTCCAGGACCCGTGTCGGGACAACACAAGGCTTGACACTGGGCTAATGTTCTCATGGAAAATCTGTCCATAAAAAGGGAAACCAAGGGTCCCACAAAACAAACTTTCGGAAACACTGCTCTAAGTAATGGCGGCTTTCATTTATCATAGAGCACAGCAAACTCTCACAA
This sequence comes from Discoglossus pictus, assembly GCA_027410445.1. Classification (NCBI taxonomy): domain Eukaryota; kingdom Metazoa; phylum Chordata; class Amphibia; order Anura; family Alytidae; genus Discoglossus; species Discoglossus pictus. The sequence goes on along the minus strand of CM050166.1, from coordinate 322,454,941 downwards.
AGTTCTGAGCCATTTAGTAAAATTATTAAACCCAAACAATTTTTAACAAAATAAAAAGATAGTATACTTCTCTTTTTGGCAAATAAAATATCTACAAAAATGTAATGATTCAACTAAAATGTTTAAAAATGTTGAGAAATGAAATGAATAGCTATATACTGTACATACACTTGCTGTATAGAAATGTACAAAGTCCCGTGTACATGTTCAGTAACTTTTTACAAATGCTGATTAATTTAAGTGCTAAATACTTTGTACATCTAATATCATAATTTCCAGTTTGTCTGTCACTCCTGCAGGGTGTTTTGTGCGCAGAGAGAGAGAGATGACGGAGGGAGAGAGACAGGACACAGAGAGAAAGAGAAACAGGACAGAGAGAGGAAGAGAGGCACAAGACAGAGAGATATAGGAGAGAGTGAGAGAAACAGGACAGAGGAAGAGAGAGGGTTAGGACAGAGGGAGAGAGACAGGACAGAGAGAGACACAGGACAGAGAGAGAGAAATGAAGGGGGAGAGAAAGGTCAGAGAGAGAGACGGGACAGAAACACACAGACATGACAGAAAGAGAGAGAGAGAGACAGGACATAAAGAGAGAGAGAGGACAGAGATAGAGAGACAGGACATAGAGTAAGAGACAGGACTGAGAGAGACACACACAGGACACAGAGAGAGAGAAATGAGACAGAGAGAAAGAGACAGGACATAGAGCAAGAGACAGGACTGAGAGAGACACACACAGGACACAGAGAGAGAAAGACAGGACACAGAGAGAGAGACAGGACAGAGAGAGAGAGACAGGACACAGAGAGATAGGAAAGAAAGAGACATACACAGGACACAGAGAGAGAAAGACAGGACACAGAGAGAGAGACAGGACAGAGAGAGAGAGAGACAGGACACAGAGAGACAGGACTGAGAGAGACACACACAGGACACAGAGAGAGAAAGACAGGACACAGAGAGAGAGACAGGACAGAGAGAGAGAGAGAGACAGGACACAGAGAGATAGGACAGAGAGAGACAGGAGAAAGAGAGAGAGAGAGGATAGTGAGAGAGGACAGAGGGAGAGAGACAGGACACAGAGAGAAAGAGAGACAGGACAGAGAGAGAGAGGCACAGGACAGAGAGATATAGGAGAGAGAGTGAGAGAGACAGGACAGAGAGAGAGGGGACAGAGGTAGACAGAGAGACAAAGGACAGAGAGAGAGAAATGACAGGAGGAGAGACAGACGGGACAGAAAGAGAAACAAACACACACATGACAGAGAGAGAGAGAGACAGGACATAAAGAGAGAGACAGGACAGAGAGAGAGAGGACATAGGACAGAGAGAGAGAGAGAGAGAGAGAGAGAGAAATGGGACAGAGAGAGGGGGCAAAGAGAGACAGGACAGAGAGAGAGAGACAGGACACACCGAGAGAGAGACAGGCACACAGAGAGAGAGAACGAGAGAGACATGACAGAGAAAGGGAGAGACAGGGCAGAGAGAGAGACAGGACAGAGAGAGACAGGAGAGAGAGCGAGAGAGAGAAACAGGAGAGAGAGACAAGACAGAGAGCAAGAGACAGGACATAGAGAGATAGGACAGAGAGAGAGAGAGATAGGACAGAGGGAGAGAGACAGGACAGAGAGAGAGAGACATGACAGAGAGAGACAGGTCAGAGAGAGAGTCGGGACAGAGAGAGAAACACACACACATGACAGACAGAGAGAGACAAGGCACAGTGTAAGAGACAGGACTGAGAGAGACACACATAGGATAGAGAGAGATATGTGACAGAGAGATAGACAGAGAGATAGACAGGATAGAGAGAGAGAGAGAGAGAGAGAGAGACAGGATAGAGAGAGAGACAGGAGAGAGAGAGAGAAACAGGAGAGAGAGAGAACGAAAGAGCGAAACAGGAGAGAGAGACAGGACAGAGCGAGAGACAAGACAGAGAGCAAGAGACAGGACATAGAGAGATAGAACAAAGAGAAAGAGATAGGACACATAGATAAAGAGAGACAGAACAGAAAGAGAAAGAGAGTTAGGACTGAGAGAGAGACACATGCAGGATAGAGAGAGACACATGCAGGACAGAGAGAGAGACATGCAGGACAGAGAGAGAGAGACAGGACAGAGAAAGTGAGAAACAGGACAGAGAAAGACAGGACAGGGAGAATCAGGAGAGCGAGAGAGAGACAGGACAGAGAGCAAGATATAGGACACAGAGAGGTAGAGATAGAACAGAGAGATAGGGCAGAGAGACACAGGCACAGGCAACCCCAGGGCAAGCAGGCCCCACAGCACAAAAAAAGGGTGCCCTCAAACAGAGGCACAGGCAACATCATGGATAGCAGGCCATCAGCACTAAAAAGGGGGTGCCATCAAATAGAGGCACAGGCAACACCAAATGTCAAATATATGTGTAATAGTATTGTTCTAAAACGTCTGTATATTAGGTGATGTGAGCTGGCAAAGAACACAGAACATGAGTGTAACAGTTTAGAACTCAGCAGTAGATTTGATTGAATCATTTACTGCTAACCCAATCAGCTCAGCATTCTAAGTGTCAATGACAGAAATTGAGATTCTAATGGTGGTTCCAGCTCTCCACAAACATGCAAGATTAATTGGCAAACTAGGCAACTTCCATAACTTTTATACAGATACTTAATTTTCTTTAGGTGTATTCTGTAAAATAGAATAGACATAAGTTTGGGTTGAGAGTACCCTTTAAACCGCATTCTAACACAGCGGTGGGCGAGTGCGGTCTGGGAGGGCCACTCACTGGCCTGGATTTGGGGATTTCTTTCTATGCACAGGTAAGTCAATAGGGATGACTGATGAATCAATTGTCTCGCCTGTATGCAGCAGGGATATCCTCAAATAGAGGCCTGTGTGTGGTCCTCCAGGACTGAACTTGCCCACCTTTGTTCTAAGAAGAAGAATAGTGTATCTTGGCAAATTCTGCTTTAGTTGACTAAAGTATAATATATCTGTTTGGTTTGTTATCAGACTTTTTCTACATCCAATCTTTACGGCAAATTTGAATTAAAGATTGGATGTAGAAAAAGTCTTACTGCCCTTGATACTATAATGTTTTAGATGCTACTTTATTCATGTATAAAAATACAAGTGTTGCCCAACATGACTTATTTTTTTCACAGACAATTGATAGTTTTGCTTTGCCAGAGGATTGTGATTTTTTTTTTACCAAGACTGCAACTATAAACAAACTTGAAAAGTGGAAATGCAAAATCATCCAGATCATCAAGCTTCAGGAAGACAGGCTAAAACTTCACACAAGCAGAGCAGAGAGCTATTACGAATGAATGATTCATTTCACACTGAGCTTCTTTGGCTCATGGGATCCGCTAACCAAGTAACGTTTTACAGACACATCAATAACTACTATAATATTCGTAAATACTGAAAATTTCAATACTCCTTCTGCTCATGATAAACACCATTAAATCAATTACACAAGGAAGCATGAAGACATTAATAATAGGTGATACTGTAGACATGCACATATAATACCAAGCTTCTATCCAAATTAGACTTACATTCTAGTCTAAAATTTCACAGGAAGTCATTATACTTTTTTTTTTGTATGTCTCCAACGTCTTATAAACTGGATGGGCCTACACTTGCCATTTCATTATTGTGGAGTGTAATAGTGTGTTAAACTTAAAGAGCCCTGGTAACTCATGGATACTTTTCTGCACCATCACATAAAGCATTCAAAATCAAGTAGCATGATGTAAAAATGTTTACACTTTCACTGTGTATTATATATATTGGAACATGAGGAGATGAGGGCTCTGTTCTTGGAACCACTTACAATCTAATTGCTTACAGCACTCAAACTCTTTATTTACCATGAGTCATCAGGATTGCCAGATTTATTGAGTTCCTGGGGATAAGCGCTCGGGTGCTGAATTACTATACATTACAAACTTGCTTTAAATCAATTATAGGCAACCTAGTTTATTTGAAGGGCTATCTATACAGCCCAAGATCTTTTTATAATAGGTGTATCAAAAATGTTAAAATCACTATGAGAAAATGGCAGAGTGGATTAACTGTTAAAGATTGTAAGTTTGTGAGTTTTCAATCTTGTGTCAGTGCTTTAAAAATAAGCACTATTTACATTTGATTTTAAGCTCAAAAAGAGGGCCTTCCATTCTTTGCTATGTGTTAATTTTGTTTTCGCCAGGTACTTAATTAATAAAGAGGCATAGATAATGAGGTTATATGTGTTGGAGAGTGATTTTTTGTAGTTGTGGAGAGATAAGTGGGACTCTGTATTGTTGAAATGGGGTATGCTGTTCCAGTGTAGAAAAGATGGCTGGATGGGAAGTGTTTGAGGGCTGCATGAGTCCCCCAAGCCACCTGTTGCCCACCACTGCTTTAAATGCATGTATGTTCTCTTTACTTCCATAATATTCACATTTTCCCTTAGAATGTCTAAGGAATATGACATTTTTGCTTGCAGCAAATAGAGAACATTGCCATTTGAATGTGCTTGTGATTTTTGGTCCTTTCAGAACCTAGGAAGTTCCACACAACTGCTGTCCGGTGATTTACTGGGTTATATAAAAGCGCTAAAAAATAAAATATACATCTATTTTAAAATCTGATTTTTTTTCCCATTTGTTTGCTGGTGCTATAACGATGTAGAGCAGCATTGATGAATTCAATGTTCCTTAGATTTTCTCTAGAAATTATTTATGCTAATATTTTTATATTATTGCATGCCTCGCACACATTTGAAGCATTTCCCAAACAGCAGAGTATACTGTCAACTTAAAAAAAGAACCTCATAAAAAGCATTTCCAGTTCAACTAACCATTCTCCAATGATTTTGCATGAAATGTACCCGATTATTTACTATAAAAAAATTTTTTTTGCCTCTCCTTACAGAATTTGTACCAAAATCGGTTCCTGGGCCTGGCTGCCATGGCTTCTCCATCAAGGAACTCTCAGAACAGGCGCCGGTGCAAAGAGCCGCTCAGATACAGCTACAACCCTGACCAGTTCCATAACATGGACATCAGGAATAGCCCTCATGAAGGAGTCACTATGCCACGGTCCACAAGTGACACTGACCTGGTCACTTCAGATAGCAGGTCCACTCTGATGGTCAGTAGTTCTTACTACGCAATTGGACACTCTCAGGATTTAATTATCTACTGGGATATAAAGGAGGAAGTGGATGCCGGAGACTGGATTGGAATGTACCTAATTGGTAAGCATGAAAAATATACACATTCATATAACATTCAATGGTTTATTAGTATAAGGACACAACAACAGGCCCAAATCTTATATAATTTCATTATATAGGTGATAACAAGAACTTTATCAATTGAATGTTATGTAACAAAATACTTTTTTACAGTAAATTTACATTGAGATTTGCAATGCTTAACTCTCACTAAGCCTTTCTGATCCACTCACAAAGCTAACATGAATATCTTTTAATAATGTTTTTAGCCAATCAATACTAATTACTCCCTAGGGCTTTGAATGTATTATTTTCAGTGAGAAGTCATGTGCAAATGAATCGACTCAGAACCCAGTGAGTGTTTCTCCTAATCAGCTTACTTAATCTAATCATGCTCAGTTGCTTCATCTAAGCCCCCGAGATTCTAGTGTGTAGTGGACTTGGGGTACAGGTGAACTAACCAACTCACCCATAGACTGAATATCTGTCTTGTTGCCTGACTTGTTTAGTGATTAACAAACTACGGTAATTCAGTCATGGAACCTTTTTGTTCTCCAGCCCATTAATGGTGGTCACAGGACCTCATAAAGGCCTTTGTGGGGGTCATATCTCATATATATTTATGGAGCTTGCTCTGGGAGATCATAAGTTCAAGATTCATTTATATGTGTATATACTATATTGCAATAATATGTTATTTCTTTGGGGTTAGTATCTTCAAATTAACCAAAGGAAAAATATGTCATTGTTTGCTGCAGCAAACAATGTGCACTCACATTTATAGGGAGCTTGTGATTTTTGGTCCTTTTACAACTTGCAGAGACAAGCAACCTGCTGCCAGTTATGAGGAAAGATGACTAGAGAAATATCTAGGTTAAATACAAAATTCTTATAACTGAGTGAAATAATGCTTCAATTTAAAAAAAAAAATGACATTGTTTTGCTTTGTGTTCAGTGCTCTGTTTGATGTTAGTTCAGCATTGATACATTTAATATCCTGTTAAACAATTGAAAAGATCTGGGTTACATATTTCCACATAAAATTACCATAGTGTCTATATTTATATTTTTTTCAATTTGCATAGATCCTCACTAATAAAATGTGACTTCCCCAATTCTTGCACTCTGTACTCTAAAAAATAACATAGCTTACTATTTACAACCTATTACCTTAGTGTATACAGAACCTATATCCTTCCATTATTTCTATTTGATAACAATATGCTCAAGCCTACAATTTTAATAGTGATTTATTTCTGGACTGTTTCACTCACAGCTGAGTGTCTTATCAAAATACCACGTAGAAATCTTGGATATAAATAAATGTGTCAAGTGGGGGAAATCACAGGTGTGATAAAGATAACCCAGAGATATCTATGATCTTACAAGAATCTATCCATAAATAATCTTCCAGTTAAAAATGTAAGAACTAGCTCGGTGTGGGAGAGACAGCAGAACACACATAATCACATGCAAATAAGTGCTACATCAGTGGAAGTTACCCGTTGAGTATGCTAATAGAAAATGTATTATCAACAATGCTGGAAAAAAACAACAATAAATAGTAAGATAGATTTGTATATCTTTATCTTATAAAGGCTCAGCTGCTAGTCAGAATTTCAATTCACAAATAAACCACATATGAATAGTTTGTGATTGCCTACTCATCAATCATCATTTGTGCTTGCGACTCTAGAGTATGTCTATCTATCTATCTATCTATCTATCTATCTATCTATCTATCTATCTATCTGTCTGTCTGTCTGTCTGTCTGTCTGTCTGTCTATCTATCTATCTATCTATCTATCTACCTATCTATCTACCTATCTATCTCTACATATATCTATCTATCTATCTATCGATCTCTTCCTCTATCTATCTATCTATCTATCTATCTATCTATCTATCGATCTATCTATCGATCTATCTATCGATCTATCTATCTATCTATCTCTCTACATCTATCTATCTATCTATCTATCTATCTATCTATCTCTCTACATCTATCTATCTATCTATCTATCTATCTATCTATCTATCTATCTATCTATCAAACTGCCTATGTATCAGTTGTGTATATCTTTCAATACCATAAGGTCAGTGATGTGGTGGCCTCTAAGCCACATGGGGCTTGGCACGTGTTTTCTGTGGTATACTGTTGGTCTCAAAAACCCAACATAATTAAAATATATAGTGGTGACTAAAAATATAAACATATTTAACCCTTACGTAATTTTTCTAGGGACCATTGAATGATTCCATATATAAAGATACATTTTTACTTCATTGTATACATGTCTATATTGCTTACCTGCTGTTCTGCGTTAAGTAAAGGTAAGAATGTCCATATCAGCTGCTTAAAGGGCCACTGTAATCCAAGGTTTCTATATTGCTTTAAAAGATCATGTTTAAACATTGGAAAAGCACTTTTGCATGAAAAGAAAAAAATGTTATAGAGTGAAAAATGTTAAACTAAAGTGAGACACGAGTGGGATTTTTCCACCAACTTATATCCTGACATATTGCGTAAAAGAGGGAGCCAGGGAGTCTAGTGGGTGTCTTTACTTGAGCAATCTTGTACTTTTATTCCCATTTAATGAAACACAATTAGCAGATTCTGCGTGACTCCTTGTTTTTACACTTCTTCTCAATTCACTAGTAAGACAAAGGCAGATCAAACATGTTTCTCGTCTGTTAAATTCTAATGTTCTTAAATTAATATAATTTATTTACCATGGCATTTCTAGTAAAGAATAAATCACCCATAACATTGTGGGTAATGCAGGCTCTCTTTCGTGCCAAATTTGACTAAATATATTAGCTCAAAACATTATACTGGAAGAGGAAGGAAATATTTATCTACTGACTACTTAAAATCATTTTGATACATTTTAACAGCCTCATTAAATTAGCCCTCATAGTTCCCCGGTCCTCGCAAAAGGCAGTTTATTGCTGTTTGTGAGGACCGATTCCTCAATATGTCCCTCGCAGCCTCCTTTGCGAGATGAGACCCAAAAACGTCAGAGAGTAGGTTTCGGGAGAGCTACATAGTAACACGCAGCCATAAATCTATGGGATGAACCTCGCACCTCGGAAGAATCCCTACGGGCACAAAAAAGTGCTCGAAAGGGATCCTAAAGCCTACACGTGCTGCATCGGAGCATCCCGACACCGCCGTCTGATGCTCCCCACTGCTCCCTAAACACATCCCTATCGAGATCCCTGCAGCCTCCCCACATTAACTCTTTGCAGCGGGGGTCCCCGATCAGCATAGATCAGGCCCCCGTTGCACTTAAAGATTTTACATTTTCCGCCGCGGGTCCTTAAAGGGCCCGCCGCACACTATTAACTAATCCCGGCCGCGGGGTTACTGCAAGTACCCCCGCGGCACCTAACATTCATTCCCTCAATGCTGGAGGTCCCCATTGGGACCCCCACAGCCCCTTCACATTAACCCCTTGCTGCAGGGGTCCATAGGAACCCCCGCACTATAAAGGTTTCTTCTTCATGTCATTACTTTTGAGGAAGAAAACACAAGACAGAGAAATGTATTGCCCTGCAATAATTATATACTTGTCATAAATGTAAAAAGAACAATATTTCAATATTTTGACCACAATATGATTTATTCTTGGTACACTTTGCCAACCTGTTGGTAGTCAGCTGTTGAATGGAAGGTTTCTTATTTTCTGATTTGAGGTCGAGCATGATATGTTTCATGAGCTTTATTTGCTTCATCAGGGGTACCTTGAGCAAAAACCTATTGTTTTTTTCGAAATCTCTTTAACTCTATGAAAAATTGTTTTAGTGATTACTTTAAACATTATCAATATTATCAATATTAAAGGGACATTGAAAGATGTTGTAAGAGGGTATTTGATAATGTTCCACTGTGTGTTTTCTTTTTTCAAATGATGCTCTCAAAGTATAAAAAAACGTATTCAAATGTTTAACTGATCTGGGGTTGTGCCCCTGTCAGCCATTGAATAGTAATATAGATGCACTTGTTTTCCAACTAAACCTACAGATGTAAATGTGCTTGGTGCACTTCCTGTTAGTCTCAATTAAGTTTAAACAGGTTTTACATTATATTTAGCTTGCAAAGCAAAACGTTGGTAATGTTTAAAGCATACTCTTTTAAATTAATGAATCAAAAAAAGAATTGTGTTCCATGTCCCTTTATAGCTCTTTTCCAGGAACTATATGAAAATCTTGCTTCTGTTCTGTGTTTTCTACTGAACAGTAAAGTGAGTTTGGGTACTTGTGCAGGGATTAGTGGACAGGTGAGTAGTAAGAACCTAATAGAAACAGGGGTAGGAGTGAACTTGTATAAGTGCAGTTCTAGTATAAGTGTAGGAGTTTAAATAAAAGGAGGGAGTTCAAAGAAAAGGGGAGCACATTCTAGTGCTTTATACATTTTTTTCCCCACTGTAATTAGTAATTATGAGTCAGTCCAGTGACAAGCTCTCTCAGTGCACATCCTGTCACATGTATGAACTGTTCGAACAGCTAATCCAGAGTCCATTCCACTGTGGCAGGTGTGAGCATGTTGCATACCTTGAAGCTCAAATTGGAGAACTGGAGAGGAGAATTGCAGCACTTAGTGATATTGCTCAAATGGAAAGGGAGTTGGTGCTCACTGAGCACAGTTTAGCTGGGCCTAGCATGGAGGGTGGAGCTGGGGATAGTGAGGATGTCCAGGGAGGTAGCTGGGTTACAGTTACAAGGGGAAGCAGGTGGGATCAGGAGGAGGAGGCGGGCAAGTTCTGAGTTGGTACACACAAGATTTGCCAGATTGAGTGAAACAGTTGGGGATGTCCATTCAGTATGGCAATGCCAGAGAGAGTTGTTCTCTCTAACAGCTGGGAGAACAGTTCTACTGGAGGAGAAGGAGGGCAGCATAGGCAGAGCAAGAGAAAGGTTTTGGTGGTAGGGGACTCAATTATTAGGATGGTAGACAGGGTGATTTGTCACCCAGATCCCAGCAATGGCACAGTTTGCTGTCTCCCGAGTGCTCGGGTCCGGCATGTTGTGGATCGGGTAGATACATTTTTGGGAGGGGCTGGAAATGAACCATTTGAGGAATGGGCATCTAAATGGCAGATGAGATTTAATACGAATAAAATGTAAAGTTATGCATCTGGGAAGGAAAAATAGCCATGCAATTTATAATCTTAATGGAGCAAATCTAGGTGTATCATATATTGAAAGGGATTTGGGAGTGCTTGTGGACAACCACCTAGTGCTCAAAGCCAAGCAGCATCTGCAAAGGCAAATAAAATATTAGCATGTATTACGAAGGGTATAGAAGCCAGGGAAGCAAATATAATTCTGCCACTATACAAATCTCTAGTATGCCCTCATTTGGAATATGGAGTACAATTTTGGGCACCACTTCATAAAAAGGACATTTTAGAGCTGGAAAAGGTACATAGGAGGGCAACAAAACTAATAAGGGGAAGGGAGGGGCTAAGTTTTGAAGAAAGACTAACCAAATTAAACTTATTTTTTCTAGAAAAAAGGCGTCTAAGTGGAGATATGATTACCTTATATAAATACATCCAGGGTCAGTATAAAGATCTGTCAAGGGAGCTTTTTGTGCCAAGAGGTTTTAAACTGACAAGAGGACATCCCTTGAGGTTAGAAGTAAAAAGATTCCACCTTAAAGAAAGAAAAGGGTTCTTCACAGTAAGGGTGTTTAATCTGTGGAATTCTCTACCAGAGGAGGTGGTGACAGCGTATTCGATAGATAACTTTAAAAGTGGACTGTATTTATTTCTAATTAAAAAGGGAATTCAGGGTTATCATGGATAATTAGAGAGGCAGTATTGATCCAGGGAGAAGTCCGGTCGCCGGTGTCTGGGACCAGGAGGGATTTTTTATTTTTTTATATACAATGTGTTAATTATTAGTTAATCCGCATATTGCAGATCAGAGGAGATCTTAAAAGGTTGAACTTGATGGACTGAAAGTCTTTTTTCAATCGTAAATACTATGTTACATAGTTACATAGTATTTAAGGTTGAAAAAAGGCTTTCAGTCCATCAAGTTCAACCTTTTAAGATCTCCTTTGATCTGCAATATGCGGATTAACTATTAATTCATTAGTTGTTAATTAATTATTAATCAATTATTTAATGTTTTTTTTTTTTTTTTTATTATTATTAATTAGTCCAGAGGAAGGCAAATAGAAAAAAAACAAAAAAACAAGCGAGACTTAGCCAATTGTCTAAAGGGGAAATGTTAAAAATTGGATCATTTCTGTCTCTCTAATTATCCATGATAACCCTGAATACCCTTTTTAATTAGAAATTAATCTAGTCCCCTTTTAAAGTTATCTATCGAATCCGCTGTCACCACCTCCTCTGGTAGAGAGTTCCACAGATTAACCACCCTTACTGTGAAGAACCCTTTTCTTTCTTTGAGGTGGAATCTTTTTACTTCTAACCTCAAGGGATGTCCTCTTGTCAGTTGAAAACCTCTTGGCACAAAAAGCTCCCCCGACAAATCTTTATACTGACCCTGGATGTATTTATATAAGGTAATCATATCTCCTCTTAGACGCCTTTTTTATAGAGAAAATAAGTTTAATTTGGTTAGTCTTTCTTCATAACTTAGCCCCTTCATTCCCCTTATTAGTTTGGTTGCCCTTCTCTGTACCTTTTCCAGCTCTAAAATGTCCTTTTTATGAAGTGGTGCCCAAAATTGTACTCCATATTCCAAATGAGGGCGTACTAGAGATTTGTATAGTGGCAGAATTATATTTGCTTCCCTGGCTTCTATACCTTTCTTAATACATGCTAATATTTTATTTGCCTTTGCAGCTGCTGCTTGGCTTGGAGCACTGTTACCTAGGTGGTTGTCCACAAGCACTCCCAAATCCCTTTCAATATCTGATACACCTAGATTTGCTCCATTAAGATTATAAATTGCATGGCTATTTTTCCTTCCCAGATGCATAACCTTACATTTATTCGTATTAAATCTCATCTGCCATTTAGATGCCCATTCCTCAATTTTATGTAAATCCCCTTGGAGGGAAAGCACATCATTTTCTGATTTAATTACCTTGCACAACTTTGTGTCATCAGCGAAAATGGAGACCCCACACTCCAATCCTACCTCTAAGTCATTAATAAATATGTTAAAAAGGAGAGGACCTAATACTGAACCCTGAGGAACCCCACTTACCACATTAGTCCAATCGGAGTATGTTCCATTTACAACAACCCTTTGCTTCCTGTCTTTTAGCCAGCTCTCAATCCATGAGCAGATATTTACTGCAATTCCTGTATCCCTTAGTTTGCCCAATAGTCTCCCATGTGGCACTGTATCAAAAGCCTTTGCAAAATCCAAAAAGACTACATCCACTGAGTTGCCTTGATCCAGGTTCCTACTAACCTCCTCATAGAAACTAATTAGATTTGTTTGACATGACCTATCCCTCATAAACCCATGTTGACTCCTACTTATAATCCTGTTCAAATAGACATATTCTTGTATATTATCCCTTATTAACCCTTCTAAAAGCTTCCCCACTACAGAAGTGAGGCTCACTGGTCTATAATTCCCCGGATTTGCTCTTGCTCCCTTTTTAAATATAGGTATCACATCAGCTTTTCTCCAGTCATCTGGTAGAGACCCTGTGTTGAGTGAATCTTGAAAAATTAAATATAATGGTTTGGCTATTACAGAACCCAGTTCCCTTAGTACCCTTGGATGTATTCCATCAAGACCCGGGGCTTTATTAACATTTATTTTTTCCAACCTCTTTTGGATTACTTCCTGTGTTAACCAATTATTTGGCAAAGGTAGTGTAGCCCCATTATGTCGCAGTGTCCCAACCACTGGTACCTCCCTTGTGTATACCGAAGAAAAGAACCTATTTAGCTCATCTGCCTTTTCCTGGTCACTAATTTTCAGACAGCCTGTTTCACATTGTAATGTTCCTATAGCTTCCTTCCTCGCCTTCTTCCCATTAATATACTTAAAAAATATTTTAGGGTTAGTCTTACTCTCTTTTGCAATTAATTTTTAATTTTCTTTTTTAGCCAGTCTAATCGCGCTTTTGCAAGCCTTGTTGATTTCCTTGTATTCCCGTAAAGCAGTCTCTATCCCCTCTTGTTTGTATAATTTAAATGCCTGTTTTTTACTCCGTATCTTGATCTTTAAATCATTGTTAAGCCACATGGGTTGTGATTTACTCCTTTTACTTTTATTCCCACACGGTATATGCCGATGTGTATGTATATTTAGTAAGGATTTAAATGTTGTCCATTTATGTTCAGTGTTTTTACCTATCAGTTCTCTGTCCCAGTCTATACTTTGTACTGCTGCCCTTAGACCGTTAAAATCTGCCCTTTTAAAATTAAGAGTTTTTGTTGGCCCCTTAAAATGTTGTTTTTTTAATTCAATCTCAAATGAGACTGTGTTGTGATCACTGTTTCCCAAAGGTTGCCCTATTTCAACATTTGATACAATATCAATATTATTTGTAATGAGTAAATCTAAGATAGCTTCATTTCTAGTAGGCTCCTGTATAACCTGGGCCAGATAATGATCTCTGAGTGTACTCAAGAACCTGCTCCCCTTAGCTGAACTGCTGGTCTCATTTATCCAGTTTATTTCAGGGTAATTCAAATCTCCCATTATTAGAACTTGCCCGTGCTTAGCTGCATTTCCAATCTGTAACAATAATTGTATTTCCTCACTTTCAGCTATATTTGGGGGTTTATAGCATACTCCTACTAATATTCTTTTGGAATTTGCTGCTCCGCTATTTAACTCTACCCACAAACATTCAACTTTTTACTAGGTCCACCATAAATATCTTCTCTGACTATAGCCTTAAATTCAGGCTTAACATACAGACAAATCCCTCCTCCTCGTTTACCATTGCCTCTATCTTTCCTAAATAGGTTATAACCATCCAGATTAACAGTCCAGTCATGAGATTCATCCCACCACGTTTCTGTAATGCCTATTAAATCCCATTTTTCATTAATTGCTAATAATTCTAACTCTCCCATTTTTCCATGCAAGCTTCTGGCATTAGCAAGCATACACCTTATGTTATGAGTCTGTAGTTCTGAAGTGCCTGCCACTGAACTTGAATTACTTAGTACTACCTCCCTATTGACTATACTACCCCTCCCCCCATCTCCTCCCCTATGAGTTGTTAATTCATCCCTTATACCTTCTACACTTTCTACCCCATTACTTATATCTAGTCCCTCCCCCCCCACCTACTAGTTTAAAAACTCCTCCAGCCTTTCTACCATCCTATCCCCTAGTATAAAAGCTCCCTCATCATTAAGGTGCAATCCATCCCTACTGTAGAGATTGTACCGAAGTGAGAAGTCAGCCCAGTGCTCTAAAAAGCCAAACCCCTCATTAGTGCACCACATCTTTAGCCATGCATTAACCTCCCTAATCTCCTTCTGCCTCCCTGGGCTAGCACGTGGCACTGGTAGTATTTCCGAAAATACTACCTTGGAGGTCCTTGCCTTCAGCTTATTACCTAGTTCTCTAAAATCATTCTTTAGGACACTCCATCTTCCACTAACTTTGTCATTGGTACCAATATGTACCAAGACCGCCGGTTCATTTCCAGCCCCTCCCAATAATTTGTCTACCCGATCCACAACATGACGAACCCGAGCACCCGGGAGACAGCAAACTGTTCGATTGCTGGGATCTGGGTGACAAATCACCCTGTCTACCTTCCTAATAATAGAGTCCCCTACAACCAAAACCTGTCGGTTCGGCCTATTCTGCCCTCCCTCTTCTCCAGTAGAACTGTTCGCCCGGCTGTTAGAGGGAACAGCTCTATCTGGCATTGCCATTCCTGAATGGACATCGCCAACAGTTTCACTCAATCTGGCAAATCTGTTGTTGTTTGCAAAACTCAGAACTGGCCTGCCTCCTCCTGTTCCCCCTGCTTCCCCTTGTAACTGTAACCCAGCTACCTCCCTGGACATCCTCACTAGCCCCGGCTCCACCCTCCATGCTTGGCCCAGCTAAACTGTGCTCAGTGAGCACCAACCCCCTTTCCAGTGGAGCAATATCACTAAGTGCTGCAATTCTCCTCTCCAGATCTCCAATTTGAGCTTCCAGAGAGGCAACATGCTCACACCTCTCACAGAGGTATGGACCCTGGATCATCTGTTCCAGTAATGCATACATATGACAGGATGTACACTGATTAAGGTTTCCCACTGGACTGACTCATAATTATTATTATTGTCTACGAAATTTCAGTGGGAAAAATAAAGAATATAATATAATATATTTATATAAAGTTTTCCTCCTTTGCACTATAAATCTGCCCTCCCTTTTCTTTAAAGGCCCTCCTTTTATTTAAACTCCTAGGCTTTTACTAGAATTGCACTTGATACTGAAAATGTTCGCAAGCTCACAAGTTCCCCTTCTCCGGTTTCTATTAACTTCTGTCTTCTCGCCTGGGCACAATTAGTGCACTCTGCAATTTATCAGCCTTTACTTGTAAGGTAAATCCACTTGTAAACAGGCCCCAAACCAGCTCCCAAACCTTCTATCCTAGTTTAACAGTCAAGCCACACCCCTCTCACCTGGGCACACTTAGTGCACTCTGCAGTTTATCAGCCTTTACTTGTAAGGTAAATCCACTTGTAAACAGGCCCCAAACCAGCTCCCAAACCTTTTATACAAGTTTAACAGTCAAGCCACACCCCTCTCACCTGGGCACAATTAGTGCACTCTGCAGTTTATCAGC
The DNA here is from genome assembly GCA_027410445.1 of Discoglossus pictus. NCBI lineage: Eukaryota > Metazoa > Chordata > Amphibia > Anura > Alytidae > Discoglossus > Discoglossus pictus. The sequence goes on along the minus strand of CM050166.1, from coordinate 322,438,976 downwards.
CTTTACTTTTTAAGGTAAATCCACTTGTAAACAGGTCCCAAACCAGCTCCCAAACCTTTTATACAAGTTTAACAGTCAAGCCACACCCCTCTCACCTGGGCACACTTAGTGCACTCTGCAGTTTATCAGCCTTTACTTGTAAGGTAAATCCACTTGTAAACAGGCCCCAAACCAGCTCCCAAACCTTTTATACAAGTTTAACAGTCAAGCCACACCCCTCTCACCTGGGCACAATTAGTGCACTCTGCAGTTTATCAGCCTTTACTTTTTAAGGTAAATCCACTTGTAAACAGACCCCAAACCAGCTCACAAACCTTTTATACAAGTTTAACAGTCAAGCCACACCCCTCTCACCTGGGCACAATTAGTGCACTCTGCAGTTTATCAGCCTTTACTTTTTAAGGTAAATCCACTTGTAAACAGACCCCAAACCAGCTCACAAACCTTTTATACAAGTTTAACAGTCAAGCCACACCCCTCTCACCTGGGCACAATTAGTGCACTCTGCAGTTTCTCAGCCTTTACTTTTTAAGGTAAATTCACTTGTAAACAAGTATGTCACTATGTAACTATCAGTCTTGCTACATATTGGTATCAATGACAAAGTTAGTGGAAGATGGAGAGTCCTAAAGAATGATTTTATAGAACTAGGTAGTAAGCTGAAGGCAACGACCTCCAAGGTAGTATTTTCTGAGATAATACCAGTGCTACATGCTAGTCCAGTGGTGGTCAATGGAGGGCAGGCAAGGCATCAGATTCCTGCCAAGAAGGTTTCTGGCGACCGTCTTATGTTTATGTGTTACAACTTATATATTCCGCTACACTCCCTAGGATGCAGCAAGTTGCTACAGTTACAGGTGAGCAGTATTTTGCACACTTAAGGGGGTTTGCAATCTGGGGCATAGGGCATGCAGGTCAACAAAAATTGAGTATTGTCATCGTAGGACCAATACATTCAGTGGCTTTGCAGTGTCAACACAACATCAGGATAAGGGAATTATAATCTTTGTGGGAGCAGTAGCTAATTAGCCATCCGGCAAGTGTTTTCTGACAGAGTAGTATGTAATGTGTTTTGGTATCTAGGCCGTTTGGCTCATATTTCAACCCTCATGCACTCTTGGCTTCCAAGGTTAAGTGTCCTTATGGGTGGATGTGTGTGTCTACTCTGTCTGGCCTCTAGTTGCACATGTGTGCATGCCAGCTGTGATGGTGGAAATAATCATGTTTCTAGGCGACGCTTCATGCATCTGTAGGATCCTCCAACATTTTAGAGTCTGTTTTCAATAATCTCTTGAATGTGAGCCCCAGTTGCCTAATGGATAAGGCACTGGCCTCCTAAGCCAGGGATTGTGGGTTTGGGTCAGATCTGGGGTGGAAAAAGCTGTGTTTTTAGATCTTCTCTCAAGCTTTTCTCAATGTATCGGGTATGCGGTTGCAATTTTATTGCTTTTATGATCAAGGGTTCCATCAGGTTGAGAGTTTATTATTGTGTGGGCATATGGTGCCCATTTTCAGCATTCAGCATGTTCTTATGGGAGTTCTCCATAGGTTCAGGTATCCTTGGGGGTTATTTGTTGTCCCTATCATTCTGGGTCCCATTCGTGTGTTTAACAGTTTTTATCATACCACTGTTCTATTTCTGTGAGTGCGATTTATCATGGTAGATGTCGGATTATATACCAGCAAGTAGAATGGTGGTGTAGTGCAGAGTGGTGCAGCCTTGTAGTGCGGCATTCTCTCGGGGGGGATCTTTCAAAGTTTCGCTACTGCTAATTGGTGTGGTAGCTGGCAGGATATGAAAATAATTTTTCGTTCAGACAATACAGCCATAATGCAGGCTGTTAGCATCATCCCTCTCAGTACTATGATGGCTAAAACACTCAGGCTTGTGTTGATATTGGAAATGCATAGGGTAAGGGGAAGCAGGTACCAGGTTCCAGGCACAAAATTGCTAACTGGTCCTTTTGATCTGCGCACCTCAGGCTAATGGCTATAATGTAGGATGGGCAGTTATGGTCACTGTAGGTACATAGAGCTGAAAATTAGCATGGTTGGTGAGGCATTCCTGGGCTTCATCCACTCGGCTTCCATACAAGGTGGCGTGGACACTGATGGCAGGAGGATGGGGATCATGCTGAGGTGCATGGCAACCTAAGGCATGGAGAGTGGGGAATACGGTAGCAGCCTTGGCTTTTCTAAAATTAGCCAGGTTAATTAGACCTGACGAAGGAGTAATTGGTGAAACAAGTGGTTCCAGATTTAACAGGAGGTACGGCAAAAATGGGATGGCAGGCAACTGTTAGCCTTTTTCCAGGAGCTGTGGATACCACTGTTCCGGAAAGAGGTCTCTGATACGTGGAAGTCTTGCGGTTCTGTGCAGCCATCTCTCTTCCCCGCTGGTCTGCTTAGAGTGGGAGAATGGATGGTAAACAGACAAGGTATGGTGACCTCAGGTACTTGGTGTTGGGATCCATGGTGATCAGGTGATGATGTGGCTGTGATGGTCCAAGATTGACCAGGTTGGTAAAGGGAGGAAGTTGGCAGTGGACCAGACATATAGAGTGCTCCCTCTTCGTTAGTAGTACGGGTTTCATGGACCAAACTCCTAGTTTGTTTGGCACCTTTCCTTACTCAAATAGGGTTGGTTCTCCTATACGTACGATTCTCCAAACACGGGTGACACGTGGAAGGGCCTTTCTTTCAGTGGAAGGTGCAATCAATTTGTTCCAGGGTTATGTAATGACCCCAGACGAAGGAGCAGGTAGCGAGTGGCACTTCCCACTTCCTACCTTGTATCGAGCCAGATGGTAGAAGGATACTGGTAACGCACCCGTCAAGCAGCGGGATTATGGAATGCAAAGATGTCAGGCATGGTTGCAACTTGCCTCATCTGTCTGTTATCTGGCCCAAAAGGTCTTTAAAAAAAAAAAAAAGGAAAGACTGTATACTGTGGAGAGGTTGGTTAAGGCCTGAAGGAAGGTGGGCAAATTTGTGTTTAGTCTTGATTTGAAGTAAATTTTCTCTGCAGTAATGTGAACGCAAGAGCTCAGAGGCTAATAGTTTTATTTATGTATGGGCCTATCTTCATAAGCAGATATTAAGCTCATAGTGCTGGTGTTTAAGAGGGTATTCAGCAGGCCATGGTTTTGTTGGGGGATTCGAAACCGCATAAAGTATTCTGCTGTCTTCTCTGTGGTGGATGGTGAGGGGAGTCGCTGGGACAGTGGTAAAGTGGGTGAGATCCTACCCTTTGGTGGTACTGCTCTTCCAGCATGGTAGGACTTGAACGAGGGTTCAGGGCGTAGGGTGTACTGTCTCTGGCCAGGCTCCTCCTCTCCCTTGGTCAGTGTTAATTTATGTGGCCAGTTTTACCTTCAATGAGTGGTCTGTGTCTAAACATTATATTCAACTAGTTACTTGCCCTTCAAAAATACCGGGAATTAAATTTTAAGCCTGGCAATGCTGTTTGCCACCCAATGCAGGCACTTTTGGCACACATCGCAAGCCCCACGCTGAGCGCCTTCGGCGCTCATTGTGAGTCTCTACCCTGTCTACTTCCTTCCTTGTGTCTCATTTCCCCTCCACTCCCTCCTTTGTGTCTCCTTTCCCCCCTCATCTTCCTCCCTTTTGTCTCCTTTCCCCCTTCCCTGTGTCTTTCACCTCCTCTCCTTCCCCTGTGTCTCTTCTCCCCTCCCTGTGCCTCTTTCCCCTCTCCCTCCCCTGTGTCTCTTCCCCCCTCTCCCCCCCCCTGTGTCTTTCCCCCTCTCCCCCTGTGTCTGTTCCCCCCTCCCCTGTGTCATCACAAGTCTCTATCCTGTCTACTTCCTCCCTTGTGTCTCATTCCCCCCCCTGCTCTCCCTCCCTTGTGTCTCCTTTCCCCCATCCTCTCCCTCCCTTTTGTCTCCTTTTCCCCTCCCCTGTGTCTTCCCTCTCTCTCTCCCTAGTGTCCCTTCCCCCTCCCCTTTGTCTCTTTCCCCCTCTCCTGCCCCTGTGTCTCTTTCCCTCCTCTCCCCCCTGTTTCTCCCCCACTCCCTCCCGTGTCTGTTCCCACCTCCCCTGTGTCATCGCAAGTCTCTACCCTGTCTACTTCCATCATTGTGTCTCATTTACCCCCTCCTCTCCCTCCCTTGTGTCTCCTTTCCCCCTTCCTCTCCCTGTTTTGTGTCTCCTTTCCCCTTCTCCTGTGCCTCCATTTCCCCCTCTCCCTCCCCTGTGTTTCTCCCACCTCCTTCCCTTCTCTTCCCCCCCTCTCCCTCGCATCTCTTTCCCCCCTCTCCGTCCTCTGTAGCTCCTCCACCCTGTGTCTCTTCCCCCCTCTCCATCCCCGGTGTCTGTTCCCCCCGTCCCTGTGTCTCTTCCCCCCCTCTCCCTCCCCGGTGTCTCTTCCCCTCCCCCTGTGTCTCCCCCCCTCTCCCTCCCCTGTGTCTCTTCCCCCCTCTCCCTCACCTGTGTCTCTTCCCACCCCTCCCTCCCCTGTGTCTCTTCACCCTGCCCCTGTCTCTCTTCCCCCTTCCCCTGTTTCACTCCCCCCTCCACTGTGTCTCTTTCCCCCCTCTCCCTCCCCTGTGTCTCTTTTCAGCCCTCTCCCTTCCATATCTCTCTTTCCCCCCAATCTCCCTCCCCTGTGTCTCTTCCCCCCTCTCCCTCCCCTGTAGATCTGTTAAGTTGTGATAGTTCAAGAGGGTAGAAAAGAGAACACATAAAGTTTCTATTCATATATTTTTATAATTAACTGCTGGGGGTGAATAAGACTGGTGCTGCTGTGGGGCTGCTGAGCGGCTGAATGGGGCTGCTGAGCAGCTGAATGAGACTGCTGGGGGGTGAATAAGACTGCCAAGGGGGTGTCTTTCCCCCTCTCTCTCCCTAGTGTCCCTTCCCCCTCCCCTTTGTCTCTTTCCCCCTCTCCCGCCCATGTGTCTCTTTCCCTCCTCTCCACCCTGTTTCTCCCCCACTCCCTCCCGTGTCTGTTCCCACCTCCCCTGTGTCATCGCAAGTCTCTACCCTGTCTACTTCCATCATTGTGTCTCATTTACCCCCTCCTCTCCCTCCCTTGTGTCTCCTTTCCCCCTTCCTTTCCCTGTTTTGTGTCTCCTTTCCCCTTCTCCTGTGCCTCCATTTCCTCCTCTCCCTCCCCTGTGTTTCTCCCACCTCCCTCCCTTCCCCCCCTCTCCCTCGCATCTCTTTCCCCCCTCTCCATCCTCTGTAGCTCCTCCACCCTGTGTCTCTTCCCCCCTCTCCATCCCCGGTGTCTGTTCCCCCCCGTCCCTGTGTCTCTTCCCCCCCTCTCCCTCCCCGATGTCTCTTCCCCTCCCCCTGTGTCTCCCCCCTCTCCCTCCCCTTTGTCTCTTCCCCCTCTCCCTCACCTGTGTCTCTTCCCACCCCTCCCTCCCCTGTGTCTTTTCACCCTGCCCCTGTCTCTCTTCCCCCTTCCCCTGTTTCACTCCCCCCTCCACTGTGTCTCTTTCCCCCCTCTCCCTCCCCTGTGTCTCTTTTCAGCCCTCTCCCTTCCATATCTCTCTTTCCCCCCACTCTCCCTCCCCTGTGTCTCTTCCCCCCTCTCCCTCCCCTGTAGATCTGTTAAGTTGTGATAGTTCAAGAGGGTAGAAAAGAGAACACATAAAGTTTCTATTCATATATTTTTATAATTAACTGCTGGGGGTGAATAAGACTGGGGCTGCTGTGGGGCTGCTGAGCGGCTGAATGGGGCTGCTGAGCGGCTGAATGGGACTGCTGGGGGGTGAATAAGACTGCCAGGGGTAAATGGTGCTGTTGTGGTGCTGAATGGGGCTGCTGGAGGGTTGGGGGCTGCTGGGTGTTGCTGTGGGGCTGCTGAGCGGCTGAATGGGGCTGCTGAGCGGCTGAATGGGACTGCTGGGGGGTGAATAAGACTGCCAGGGGTAAATGGTGCTGTTGTGGTGCTGGGGGCTGCTGGGTGTTGCTGTGGGGCTGCTGAGCGGCTGAATGGGGCTGCTGGGGGTGAATGGTGCTGCTGAGGGGCTACTAAGCGGCTGAATGGGTCTGCTGGGGGGTGAATGGTGCTGCTGTGGGGTTTCTGTGGGGCTGCTGAGCGGCTGAATGGGGCTGCTGAGGGGTTGTGTGGCTGAATGGTGCTCCTTGGAGTAGCCCAAAAAGTTTTTTTTTGCATCCGCACTCTATAAACATGTGTACATAATCATCCTCTTAAATATTGCTCCTATTTTATCCCTACTTCAATGACATTTCTTACACACATAAACGTGCACCCTCATTGACCTGATAGTTACATATTTTCAATTGAACTGAATATTTCCTGCCTGTGCAACCAAGGACGTAAAACAGAAGCCATGTTTCTATGCGTTTCTATGAATCTCTTCTGTTCAATTTTTGGATAGCTGCAATGCCAGATAATGCACAAACATAAATCAAAATACGGCATTTTAACAAATTAACTTTTCAAATTGTGCAAAAAGAGTTACTGTGCAATTTCACAAAAATATGTCAGAATAAATTCTCAGACTTTAATGTGACAATGTTTATAAAAGTGCAACTTGGTGTACATTTTTGCTTTATGCCTTTTCCTTTATTTAATGTGGATCACTCAGACAGAAAGATTTATGTCTCGTTCTTTGACAGGTTATGTTGTCAGTGGAAAACAGATAAAATACAGAAGTTGGCATTTCTTTATATTAAAGGCTGTACAAAGTTTCAACCTGATAAGAATAATTCACACGTTAAGTCAAGTACTTCTTAGAATCATATATGAGGTAATCACATTTATAGTTGTCATAACTGCGGGTTGTCAGAAGTTGTTGCTAACGCTGCGGGCTCGCAAAGCAAGGGCCTCAGTTGCTGGCATGGAGCACCAAAGGCGCTCCTTCCCAGCAACTGCAGACCTCACAACATTTACGGACTTACGACACACAAATACGAGACGCGGAACATAGACAAAAAAAACATTACGACCTGGCAACACAATAAATACACACAACAAACACATAAAAAGCTTACCCACAGCAAGAGGGGGCATTCAGGACCTCTGCAAGTGAAGTTACACCTCCATTTAAGTCCAAATTGAAGAGTTTAGACACCTGAAAATCACCTAAGCGAGAGAAAAAATGGCCGCCGAAAAAAAATGAAAACGAGACTACAGGACCCTAAAGACGCTAAACACCACCAAACACATACAGATTTTCCCAAAAACCCGGACAAGGTCCAAGAACAAGGACGCTAAATCACCAACAGCCGCGTACCACACATTTGGCACCATTTTACAACACTAACGTACACAATGCGGAAGTACACAGCTACCCTAACGGATTTGGCTTGCGCACGCACACTATTTACACTACACACTGCACACATTGCTCACACTTACACAGCAGCTACACAACACTAAAAACACACATTGTATGCTGCAGCAACATGAAAACAGATTGTCAGCTCTTCAGCATAATGCTTCCTGCATTTATTACTTCAAAATAGGAAAAGTAGAGACACGAGGGGGGGAGAGACAGGGGAGGGAGAGCAGGGGAGAGGAGGGGGGGAGATTCACAGGGGGGGAGAGACACAGGGGAGGGAGAGGGGGGAAGGGACACAGGGGATGTGTACATGTGGTTAAAACTATCTGTATGATAAATGGCCTCGGCAGCTCTTGCTTGCACATTAATAACAATTAACAGCTGAAAACAAAGTGAGAAGGTAGTCATTCTATCTTGCTTGCTGCACATTTTAAAAAAAAATATATATTTTGTTTTTTAAATGGGTGGACAAAATAACAGAAACATCTAACAATTTATTAACATCAAGAACCTAACAGGGAGTATGACCACCCTTTGCCAGAACAGCTACACGCAGTTGCCAGGTGTCAGCCCTGCTATACAATCCAATTTTGTGTAACTCATAATGTAAAAAGTTTTGTTGAGATGAGTCACTGAGATCCTGATTCATTTTTTTAATTTTGTTAATTGTGTTAATTTTTGAGGTTTTACTTTTGTGGCATTTAGTAACTAACCTGTGAAGCATCCATCTATCCTAGGCAATGAACTTAAATTTGGACCTCTTTTCCTCTTTACCAATACAGTTAACTTTATTTGGCATACGTGGTCATTATTTTTTTAACTGTTCCCTTTGATACATTAAATAATTTTGACTTTTTGTGACCAGTGCACCTGCAATTTGGACACCAACAAATTTGGCCTCTTTGGAACTCAGTTGCCTTATGTTGCTTTGAAAACTCACATACGAAGTTGCTAAATGTCAGACCTCTTTTATATCCAAAACATACGGCTAATTGTCAATTAACCTTATATGACTTACTGCATCTACATTTGTAATTGTGATTTTAACTCAATTTCCATGTCGTATTTCCATTATTGTGTCCTCTCCCTGTGTATAAACATTGTAAATATTATATATATATGTTTATATTTTAATTTATACTTTAAATTTGCCCATTATAATGTTTTGTTATTTAAACGACAACATTTGACCACAGTGGCCATTTCTCACAGTTTCCAGCAATTCAACTAAAAAATATGTGAAAAACAGCATCATTCCACTTTATGTTTATGTGCTAAATTTTGATCTTGTTATTGTGATTATATATTTAATGTTGTAATTTTGTTTATATGATCTTTTGTAATTTTTTTTTATATGATCTTTTAAAAAAATGTTTTATCTATTAATGTGACAATCTGCTCTTCTTGTGGGGTTTGAGAAGGCTTAATAGAGCCGACCCTACCCCGTAGTATCATTTTGGTATGTTTGTAATCCACTCTGTAAGTCAGCAGCACCTTATCCAGACACTCCCAAATAACCTCTGACCCTTAGGAATATAGCTGGGCTTGTCATAGGTAGTTAGTTAACCAGAGTAACAACCATGATAACAGGTGAAATTAACTACAACCATTATCTATGTGATCCAGGAGCAACTGATTTATTTTGGAAATGCCAACATATTTAAAGGGAATAGGACACAATGGGGTATATACAATACAACAATGAGAGAAAGTGGCAGATAATTGCAGGAAGTTACCCCACAGGGAGTCTAGCAGTAGCATCCTGTCTTTCAAAAAAGAAACATAATGCTGTCTCTGACAGTCTAGACCCTGAATACATGGGAGATGGAATTAACTTATAAGGATAAAACAGATATCAATAAAATAGACGTTTTAGTCCTTCCTGCTTAGTCTGAAATGCAGGAGTACATAGTAAATCACGGTAAGCCCAAAAGAGTCCAGCAAATAGTCCAAAGTCCAGGGCTACTATGACAATTAATATGTTTTTTTATTGTATTTTATTAATCATTCATGACCTGTTTTATTCATGATAACTTGTCATATAGGCTATGTAAACTTAAATTTTCAATGATATTTTATTTAAAATTTAAAATCAAATACAACTTAATGAAACACGAAAAACATCATCCAGTCTAGTGAGTGACACAACCTTATTAGAAATTCAAGCAAAAACTCTATTCTCCTTTTAAAAAGGTCATTTGAAATGTTTGTGTTTGATTTTTCCTACAAGCTCATCTATTCCCTGAATAACAATGTAGTGTAACTAGTTACATGCATTCCTGGACATTAATACATGTAAAGTATTTGTTTCATGGCCATCTGTCAACATCACCACATGTGGAAACCAGGAGGAACCAGCTGTTCTCATTTTCATGGTGAATCTGTCAGTCCATTGATGGGATGAATAGTGTTTCATCCTTTAGGTCAGAGGTAATCACTGGACCAACAGTGGCCTGTGAGCTTCCTTCAGAAGGTCCGAGGTGCAACTTGAAATTCAAAAAATGATACCAGAAATTAGAAAAATAAAAAAGTATGAAATAGTAGAACAGAATTGTCTAAATAATAGTTTCCAAGGTTTATTAGCGGAAGTCCTTATTGTCATATGGTACAGTACATTAGAATAATTGAGAAACAGGTAATTGTTTCTCATGGGTGGTCATTGTCTTATAACTCTTGAATAAATGCCATATAAAATTTAAAAGTAAGACTTAATATGTGTCAAATGCCAATTGTAATTTGATGTAATTTGATGAAGTATATTTTGACAATCTCACTCCTCTTTTCCTTTTCTTTTTTATGTTCCTTCCCTTCCTCACTTATTTATTATGTTATGAAATTAAATATAATTAAAAAAAATTAAAATAAAGAGTAAAAAAAAACTGAAAAATCATTGGGTGGTCTGCAAAAAATTCCAGAGGTCCATCAGGACCATGGTCAGTTTTTAAGTGGTCTTTCGACAAAATGTTTGGGAACCACAGATTTAGATCATAAGCATGTAATGCACAGCTCCTTTATAATTCCATCCATGATAAGGGATGAGTGAGTATGACACCTTACAGCAACATTACATATTAAAAGTGAATGAAAAAGAAAAGCCATGGTGTGAATTACAAAAAGTGTTTACAACATTACCAGTTGTAAACTATAACATTACAAAGTCCTGCTAACCAGACAGGACTAGATCATAATAGTAACCAGAAAAAGTAATGGCACATGAGAATGGCTATAAGTCATTAAAGAAGAGAGGGTGTCAAGGAGTTGAATTTAGTTATAAATTAAGAGGAATTGAATGACCACATAGTGCTCATACAATTGGGTGTCATGACAGTTGTTTATTTAATAAATGATTAGCAAAAATATCAATAGAATGTAAACTTAATGAAACTTTCTAAGTTTCAGACTTAAGCATATATGCTTCTCTTCATTTCTAATATGATGTCCAGGGGGTGGGAAGTATGTGCCAAGGAAGCTGCCTCCTTCCATGCTGTGGGCACTGCTGGCTATCCTAGACCGATCAGAAAAAAATAGAGGAAACAAATCTATTTTTCATCTCCAAAGCACTGTTTATTTATATCATATACGTTGAAGAAAAAAATAGTACAGCATCCTTGACAGGTCATCTCCCACCCTTGGACTCCTAATAGGAGGCTTACAGAAGTGACTTTGATAGTTCAAATGTAAGCTTTAAAATTTGCTAAGGAATTGCTAAATAAACAAATGCAATGTATTATATGACTACTTTAGTATCTGTTAATATTATGCAGGACTTGACATCTTAGAGGCAGGTTATAACATTTTATTTAGCAAGGATTTAAAACCTTGAACAAGACAACACATATGAGAGATAGAGTCAAATATAACCCATTTGTTTTCATTCTTTACATTAATCTATAATGTGAGCACTGGGCTGAGGCCTGTAGGTAAGACATGAAGGGAAGTTTAGCTTTATAAAGATTGAACAATGGTGAGACATCTAGGAAGAATAACTAAGTAGTACCTAGTGACATGAAAGATCACAGATATTGTGGAGGAGAGGTAAAGTAGGGTATCATATGCATAAAGACGGTTTGGAAGATAATTACATTTCAAGAAAAGAAAAAGGGGCAGCTCTGAACAGGAATTCATCTCTTATACAGATAGATCTTGCATATCTTGAAGTAAAGAAATCACCAAGGGGGAAAGGTTGTTTTCAGCTTCCTGCTTCCAGGGCTTAATGGCAAGGCTTCCATACTGCCAGGGGTTAATGGCCGAGCCTCCCCACTTGCAGGGCTCAATAGCCGGGAGACTGAGAGGGCCTCTGGAAACGTGTAAGCCTGGCTATTAAGCAGCAAACTCGCGGGCCACCACTGCTAAACACCTGTAGATTTTACAACCTATTATAATTTTATCTTGGTATTGTTTCAGTATATTGGTATACAGATTGGAGAGAAGGTTTTATTTAAAGAATACAAGATCAAGGAATTTTATAAAGGGAAGTTTAAAGACCAGTGTCTCTTTTATTAACAGGGAGATAGAAAATAATGGCTGTGAACAAATTAAGAGATAAGTCCAGGAGAACAAAATATGACAGAAACATAGAGATTGGTTGTAATTCCACCGGTACACAACGGCACATACTATGGGACTCCCCCAAAATAGTCCACATCTGGTCACCCCAGAGAAGCTATAGGGTCACAGAATACCTTAAAAACCAGAGGAGCGCCTTATTTGGTCTCCCTATCACTGGCCTTTTTAAAGAGTCTCAACTTCTATCAAACCAAATATTTTTAGCATTCAGGAACACTATTGCTAAAACTTGGAAGACGTCCATTACTGTGTTTGGGGACATACTGAAAAAACTTAAATACATACATTCAATGAGTTTGATCTCTGCCAAAATAGATGACAACTATAAAAAGTGGGCTTCCTGTTGGGACATCTGGGAACTACGAATTGGATGGTAGCATAAAAAACAAAAGGTAATACATATACAGACCTCAGGGACGATATTATACTAAGCTCCCCCTCCCATCTTCCCCCACCGTCTTTTCCTTTCTTTCTCTTTTCTATCTTTTTTTTTTGTTTGTTTTCTTTTCATTTATACTGGCATAATATGACAAATGTAATTGTAATTTATGCAACAAAATAGACACAAGCCTTTTGTGATGTAATTTTAATACAATATATGTTGTTCTTGTACTGTACATCTTACTCTCTTATGACTTTTATTCCCATTAATATAAACAATATAAAAAAAAAGAAGCATAGAAATTAAAGAGCAGAATTAATCAATAAATACTTCAAAACTCTGGGGAGCGATAGTTGTATGTAGTTGAAGAAAAAAGGAAGTATTGTGTCTATACCTCCTCCCTGACTTTCCAAGGGCCTGGGGATATGACAGGGCAAATTATGATACTGTAGGTAGAGTAAACATAAATGGTGAAAGGCAGTGATAAATTGATGATCATGTTTATTAAATGGGCATGGTAAGTTCCCAAATTAAACTTTAGCTATATTTATATATTGGATATTTACTTTAGTTGTTAACAAAAACAAGTGTTAGTTAATTTATTTTTATTGCTGCTTTCAGGTTGATCCTACCAACTGGTTAACTGGGCAACCATGCTTATCCTTCCACTTATGTGAGGGATACACACCTCTGATGAAACACTCAACCCGGTAGAAGGATTTTGAATTATAATTTCAGCCTAAAAAAAACAATATTCAATGTCAATTACCTTCCACAAATCTAGACTATTTTTAATAGCAAACAATTGCAAAAAAACATTTTAAGCCCACATTTTTAATTTATAACCATTTGTTGTATCCCATTTTCATTCTTTTCTTAGAAACATTTAAACACCATCCAAAGGAAACTAGCATAAGTGTGTTTGTGCCATCACTGTTTGATGCATATACTATATATACTGTATGTGTCTCTAGGAGAAAATAATGGCTCAGTTGTTACTGGAGGCTAAATAAATAATTATCGCTCTTGAAACATGTTAATGGGAATCTGCAGGATATTTTGTTACTGGAGGATCATCTCCCTACTCATCCTTTTAGTGAAACATCAAAGAAAGCAAGAGCCTGCTATATATAGAACTGCTCGTGCCTCTTTAATGAATCCTCAGGAGACAGTACCCTGAGAAGCAGAGTTCCTTGGAAAATGTAGTTTTGTGTCCTATTTATTTTCCAGTTCTATAACACAGCTCAAATATTTCTCATATTCTAGTAAAGGAAATTAAGTATAATACATGAATATGTTCGGTACGTTCTTTTTCAAGAATTAAAACATGAATATGAAAAACACTGTGAAGATCGCCTAAAAACATGTTGATACTTTTTGATTTTTTTAAAAACGTGCATTTTCACTGAGAAATCAAATCTGTTTTACATGTATAACAGTCTGCAACCAATGTGGTTGCAGAGGTGTCCCCCCCAATCAAGTTAATGGTAAGGTTTTAGTCAGACTGCTTATATTTCAAGTTTGAAGGGTACTGCACACTGCGCTCAGCAATCTGTTATTACTCATGCTACAGCTAGTGGGTAAAATAGGCTTGTATTTAAACAGAAATGTAAAACTATAGATTTTTTATGTTATTAGTGTAATAAAAAAAAAATAGACAAATTTAACATGTAATCTTGTGCTATTTCACACCATGAAGAGCACTTATAGTGAGGTAAATGGCCCTTTAACAGCCCTATTAAATTCCCCCAACGTGTAAAACCGTAGACCGTAACGGAGCCCGCAAGACTTACGGCTATTAAATTGGCCTCTTAAAGCTACCCGCAAACGACCTGCGGGTTACAGGCGGAAAAACCCACGGGACGTCAAAATCTGAACTCCGCTGCCGCAAATCCTTTGATTTATGTACATCGCTACGGAATATGTTGGCGCGTTATAAATAAACTATAATAATAATAATCTGTCAAGCCCATAACTGTTACGTTCGAAAATCGCTATTAAATTGCTACAAATCCACTGGCGTTCAAACCCGTAACCCACAAATGGAGCCAAAAAGCCAACGGGTACTAGAGAGGATCCACAAGGGGGTTAAAGTCCTATCCGTAGCACTGTAAATGCAAATATCAACACAATACCATACTTAAAGGTACTTGGGAATTAAAATTAATAGCACAACATTCTCAATTTCCGTGTTATATCGATCCTGGCAATCAATGTGTTAATACATATAATGGAAATCGCATTGGACTAGAATATCATATTGCTGATTTATTAATATTTTGCATTATTTATGGAATGTGGCTCCGATCGAAACCCGTAATTGAAACTCATAAGGCTTTGAAATCTAATCTACATTTTCAGTAACGTAATGATGATGATATCTTTGCCATTGGCTCTGTCTAACCCCGTAACTACGGGTTTAACTACTTGATCATGTTAACGGTCGCACATGCAACGTGCGCAGAAATGGTTTATGGGTTTGCGTCTCCGGTCACTAACTCGCGGCATGGTTCAATTTAATAGCTCTGTAACACAGACGAATTTCAAGCCCGCAGGCTTTGCAGATGTGCCATTGCTGTTACGGGCTTGGAATTTAATGGGACTGTATGTCAATCAGAGAAAACATCCCAGGATGTTTTTTTCTCCATGACGCCACAGTGTTTGTCCATCATGAGAAACAAATTACGTGATAAGGAAGGAAAAGAGCAGTTACTAGTGGAAGAGAAAACAGGGGGAAAATGAGACAGTGTAAGACAACTGAAAAACAAGTTATCAAGCTTTTACAAGCATTTTACTCTAATATTATCAACAATTGTTTTATTGTTAAATATTGAAATGTTTTTAGAAGATAACTTTTCCTGTATGGTACATGCAACATTAAAATATTTTCTGGAGCTGCTGTTTAGGATATATTTCGATCTCTAGATATGTACATATGCATTACATTTTATTTGCACTTTTCTCACCGTAAGTGTTTGGAGTTTCTGCAAGTAGACTTCCAACAAGATTCATTAGAACACTGCTGAGTCCAAAAATGATGAATCAACTCTGTCAGTGGGTTTATGTATATCCTTCATTCAAAGCGAGATGAGGTTATTGTATAATGACACCAACAGATTTATAGCTGTCTCATTTTTATAAATATATTTGAATCACAATTTCTCCATAGCTGAACCAGCAGTTTTATTTACAAAGCATTTTAAAATATTACAGTCTATTTTCCCTTTTAAACTATATGTAAAGTTGGTAAATAAACTTGTTAGCCAATGAACAGCACTATACATTTATAAGTCATCGGGTTCAAAAAATCTAACATGTTTTTATATTCCATGGTGTAAAATATATGACATAAGTTCCTGCTCAAGTGACATTGCCCTCTGTCAATGTTTCATTATATCTCATCAGGCACCTCGAGACCTTGATGTTCTTGTATTATAAGACTCTTCCATTATTCTAATCTTCCTGAGTACATCTACCAACTGGATATGCTCTTGTGGTTTATCACTCGCCACAGTGAGAGATAATTAATCATGTGAGATTAAATGAGTGGGGCAGTTTATGCTTAAAGGGCAAGTTCCATTTATAATTATGTTTATTTTATATTAAAGGGCAATGTTATAGAAGATTAATTATGTGAAAGTCATGGATCTTGTCTCGTGTACTAGTTACTCCCCCATGTCTGCAGTGTCAATGATACTCAGAATGCGGAAATGTTTGAGTCAAAAGTTTAAGAGCCAGTTCAAGAACCAATCAGTCTGCAGCTGAATTCTAAGCCGTGACAGTTACATTTAAGTTTCTGTGTATTTTATCAGCTCACATTACCTATTATACAGAGATCTTGTAACAATAAAAGGCATATGCTAGAACTTTTACAAACATATTTAAACATTTATAAAGGAGCAACTGGTGTTTGGGTGAAACGTTACTTTTAAAATATCCAGCTTTCAAGCTCAGTTATCTAAGACTTCTACTCAAAATGTTTAATAACATCCAGTTGTAACTGTGTTTATTTATATGTATATTTTTCTTTTCTGACACATTTGTAGTTTTTGATGTGTCACTTTAATTGATTTTCATTTCAATTAAAATTTTGGACTTACAGTATCTGGGTGTCTGCTAGACATCTTGCTGGGTGTCTGCTACCTCATACATCTTATTTTCTATACACTACAGACATAGGGGACCACCTAGCTCACAAATTTACCATATATACCCTTTCTTTTATTATTATTATTATTATTATTATTATTATTATTATTATTATTCAATAGCGTTATTCTCAAAGATACAACAAATAGAGTGTCTACAATTGGCAAATTACAGTAGTAAAATCAATTATAAGGAACTTAGAAATACAAATACAATACAATAAGACAACAGCCAATTTAGTCTACTGAGTTGAGGTCGCTACTTTGAAAAGTTTACAATCCATTCTCAAGATAGTCTTATATCTGTGCTGTGCATGATTGAATCCCTTAAGCTATATTTGATTGGCTCATTGGACATACTGAATTTTCAACCACTGGTATATTCACTTTTTTTTTTCTACCTAGATGAGGTCCTATCAGAAAATTTCCTGGACTACAAGAACCGTGGTGTCAATGGGTCGCATAGAGGTCAGATTATCTGGAAAATTGATGCCAGCTCATATTTTGTGGAACGTGAGTATATATACCCTTATTACTCCTATAGTTTGTTGACCTTAACAGGGCACGAGTGGTGCCAAAACTGCAGTACACCATAAGGTGGGGGCTTGAAAATCATGTGGGTAATTTGTTATTTTTTTATCAAAATGTGACTACGATATTGTTATTTGTTGCTATTGTTTGTATAGTCAATGAAGCTGGCCTATACAAAACTACATAGAATTACACCAGTTAAAGTGCCTTGCAAAAGTATTCACCCCCCTTGGCATTTTTCGTGTTTTGTTGCCTCACAACCTTGAATTAATATGGAATGTTTGAGGAGTTGCAACATTTAATTTACAGAACATGCCCACAACTTTGAAGATGTTTTTTTTTTATTGTGAAGCAAACAACAAATAGGACAAAATAACAGAAAAAGTAAATGTGCATAACTATTCACCCCCAATACTTTGTCAATACTTTGTAGAGCCACCTTTTGCTGCAATCACAGCTCCAAGTCACTTTGGACAAGTCTCTATGAGCTCGCAACATCTTACCACTGGGATTTTTGCCCATTCCTCCTTGCAAAACTGCTCCAGCTCCTTCAAGTTGGATGGTTTGCGCTTGTGAACAGCAATCTTTAAGTCTGACCACAGATTTTCTATTGGATTGAGGTCTGGGCTTTGACTAGACCATTCCAACACATTTACGTTTCCCCTTAACCCACTCAAGTGTTGCTTTAGCAGTGTGTTTGGGGTCATTGTCCTGCTGGAAGGTGAACCTCCGTCCTAGCCTCAAATCACGCACAGAGATGGCCGATAAGTTAAATTTTAGTCTCATCAGACCAGAGCACCTACCTCCATACATTTTAGGAGCCTCCCACACACCTTTTCGCAAACTCAAAACGTGCCATTTTGTTTTTTGCTGAAAGTAATGGCTTTCTTCTGGGCACTCTGCCAAAAAGCCCAACTCTATGGAGCGTACGGCTAATTGTCATCCTATGTACAGATACTCCAGTCTCTGCTATGGAACTCTGCAGCACCTCCAGGCTACCTTAGGTCTCTGTGCTGCCTCTCTGATTAATGCCCTCCTTGCCTGGTCCGTGAGTTTTTGTGGGCGGCCGTCTCTTGGCAGGTTTGCTGTTGTGCCATGTTCTTTCCATTTGGTTATGATAGATTTGATGATGCTCCTGGGGATCATCAAAGATTTGGATATTTTTTTATAACCTAACCCTGACTTGTACTTCTCAACAGCATTGTCCCTTACTTGTTTGGAGAGTTCCTTGGTCTTCATGGCAGTGTTTGGTTAGTGGTGCCTCTTGCTTAGGTGTTGCAGCCTCTGGGGTCTTTCAAAAAAGGTGTGTATATGTAATGACAGATCATGTGACACTTAGATTGCACACAGGTGGACATCATTTCACTAATTATGTGGCTTCTGAAGGTAATTGGTTGCACCAGAGCTTTTTATGGGCTTCATAATAAAGGGGGTGAATACATATGCACATGCCAATTTTCTGTTTTCTATTTCTAACAATTTTTTTATGCATATATTTTTCTAATTTCACTTCACCAACATAGACTATTGTGTTCTGATCCATCACATAAAATTCAGATTAACAAAACATTGAACTAACCCATAGATTGTAACTTGGTGAGTTTTCGATCGTGTGTCCGTGTCTTGGAAACAAGCACAATGTACATTTGATTATAAGCTCACAAACAGGGCCCTCCATTCTTTATAAGGTGTTAAGTTTGTTTTTTGCCATGTACTAAACCCCTGTACAGCGCTACGAAATATGTTGGCACGATATAAATAATGATAATAATAATAACTTAAGAATGTAATGTAACAAAATAGGTAAAAAAGTCAAGGGGAGTGAATACTTTTGCAAGGCACTGTATATTTTAGTCATATTGATTTTTATACTTAGTCTTCATCATGTAGAACAATGTTTTAAAACATATGCCTTAGAAAAAACCTACAGGTTGTGAGTTCAAATTGCATTGGTCCACCTTTACATTAATATTTTTTATTTTATTTAAATAGTTATTTTAAAAGCTTTACAACACCTTTATGTGTCTCATTCCAACCATTTGCAGTTTATATATATTTTGTTTGGTATTCTGTAATGGGGTGAGGGGTATGTGTTAGGGTAGGGTGGGTATGGAGTACATGGTAGATTGGATAGGCATCAGGTAATGGCTATGATATTTATTATAATATTCTGGAGGTACGTAGATAATATATTTAATTTACAGGTGAATTATCACATACAACAATTGAAAAACAAGAACCAACCTCCTACTCTCTCTAAAACTCTTTCTCCCTTTAAGATATCCTAAACCTCATCTCCTGGGACCTATAGGTTAATTTTCGCCGCATGGTACAGTCAATGTTTGAGCAGGAAAACATAGACCCCATGTTGCAATATTTACTTACGTCCTTTAATATGACTCGGGTTGCTACGGGGAATACTGTGCTTATTCTCCTTTGAATTGTTAGTTCAATCCCTTAGCTAACTAAGTACCACGTAAGGACTATTGTGAATGCTTGTAAGCTAATCTCCCAAATGTGACAAACCCCCTAGTTATGTAAAAGTTTCTACATGAATTGACCTACTGAGACAAAGTAATAACTCAGTATGTTCTCTCTTTAGAACTTCCATAGGGGTACGCAGCCTTACAGGAGTTTCATCGAAAGTCATATTATTGAGTCCTCAAAGGTGGATCAAAGCAGTATAAAACAAATAACTACAAAAACTTACAATCCAATCAATTTAGCAGCAATTTCAAAAAGGAAAACACATTTCCTTCCTCCACATGCTTTTCTGCTCTCTGTCTAATGAGAGCCATACTGGTGACTTTAGTGTGCCTTTAACTTTAAACGTGTTTACCTATGATGCTACCTCAAATTGTTGAACACTTCCATTTCCTGTTTCTTAAAGCCATCTAGAAACATTTTCTGTAATAGATGCAAAAGAGCATGTACCGAAGACTCTAAAAG
Source organism: Discoglossus pictus (assembly GCA_027410445.1). NCBI lineage: Eukaryota > Metazoa > Chordata > Amphibia > Anura > Alytidae > Discoglossus > Discoglossus pictus. The sequence continues at coordinate 322,419,123 of CM050166.1, read as the reverse complement.
GGTCTGGAAAATATATATGTACACTGTCTCTTGTATCTAGAGTCCATAACTTCATCTGTCCTTTAATTTGACACACTCTTGACAAACCAAGCACTGCATTGCTGGCAATTGTGTTCAGTATATAATATTTTTGTGGTAGATATGATAGATTGATAGGTTGAATTTGAAAGGTATTTTTTTTTAAATGTAACTTAACTGAAAATATCCTCCATTAATGAATGAAATCTCACTTTTGAAGGTGTTAAGGAAGAAGAGCATGCTTAGGTGGTTAAATTAGAATGGTAACAGTGTTAAAGCCTGTGATATTATATGTATTATAACAGCTGACCACACTCTTCCTGCTTATCACTCCTCTGTGAGAAATAATGAATCACCTAGATAAAGATTATTATAGAGAAGGCGGATCTGTACTTCTAATTTAGTTTAATGTCCCTGATTTTCTAGCTCAAATATTTGAAAGAACATGGTTGCAATTATTTATTTACTAGCGACTTGCCAGTCACAAATGACGGGGCAATAAAATTGTAAGGCAGGTAATGCTGTTTGCCACAGACATGAACTTTTTGGGGGTCTGACATCCTTCAGCGCTCATTGCGAGCCTAGCGCTGAGTGCCTTCAGCGCTCATCGCGTGGCTCGCAATGAGCGCCTTTGGCGTTCATTGTGAGCCTCTTGTTTGTTGTATATTTTTTATCAGTGGCGCTTTTGCTGTCATTGTAAGGTCTGCTCTGATCTGCTTTCTGGGTGTTTGTAACCACTTGTGAGGCGCCATAAAGCCTCCACCTCCGCAAATGCGTCCCCTCGCTTTGCGAGGGTCCGCATTTGCAGCCAGCAATAAGTCTTCGGCTCATTGCAGCCGACGTTGGAGCCTCCACCTTCCGCAAATGTGGCCCCCTCGCTTCGTGAGGGATGCAGTTCTTGCGAGCACGCTTGGCGAGCTCACAAAGCGTGACGATGTTTAGTAGTTTGACAACTATTATATGTTATACGTGTATTTTTCAGTTCGACAATAACTGGGACATTTACTGTGTCCTCGTAATACATTCAAAATATTTTGTAATGTTTAAAGAGCTATCATTTAAAGGGCCACTGTAGTCACCTATTTAAATGAAACTCTTTTGAAGGATTGCATTTCACAACACGCAAACATTTTTTAGATTACAAAAATAAAATAAAGCAGTCTTTAATGTATTTTAAATATAATTATGCTGCAGTGAAATCAACCATTTTGGGTTTTTTTTGCTAAAATTCATGATGTGGGAGGAAAGTTTGAATGTACAGGAACTCTCTATCAGCATAATTAGAATGTAGCAGCTACAACAGTCAGTGCTCTTAATAAGGCTATTGTAAATCTAATTTGCTTACAATGACACCTTCCATGAGAAAGTAGATCAACACAAAAGAGAAAATGAAACCCTGCAGGGTATTAACTTGTATTGCATATCAAAGTTACAAATGTAAAGGTTGTGTTTATTTATCTGCTTATTCTTCTACTTAGAAGTTCAGTTATTTAAAATACTATATAGAAAATAAATTAGATTTTGATAGGGATTTTGAAATGGCTGTGGATGACTAATACATTAGCTACTGATCATTTCACTCTTGTACTGGGTAAAAATAAACAGAGATGTTCTTTATTGTGTCTGTTCACATCTTGCCTGTGTGCAGCATTGCGTGATATATCCCCTGGTCAAAACCAAGTATAGTCAGGAAAAAATATCTCAGTTAGGTTCATATTGCAATTTTCAGGCTCAGGTCCAGTCAGATGATCAGTGACCTAGATATCCCAATGGCTAAAACTTCAAACTTTCTACATGTAAAATTTGTGAGAGGGGACAATTTTTCTAAATTATCTTATTAGGGCTCTTGCCTCAGGACACAGTACAACCTGTCTCATGCAATGATATTCAGCATTTTAAACAGTTTCTACTTAGGGAAATTGCATCGTGATCTGCTTATGAGATTGAGGCCTCCAATGATAAAAATGACCTGTTATCAAAGCAGATCTGGTAGAATATTTTATATTTTCAGTGAATATCTTAGTAAATGGCTATATTTGTATTGTATAAGTGGAAAGTGCACACTGTAATGGACACTGCAAAGCAGTCACATGTGGAAATCTTAGTAAAGTACCATGTTAATAAAAGCCTTTGGATATCATTTGGTTAATTTTTAGTGTAAGCCCTTTTTTTCTCTAACTTCTACACTAATGTAAATCTTTCACTCCCCCACATTAGAGCACTCAGCCCACAGCCATAAATCCTGCTTTAGACTCAACACATTTCTGTGCAGGGAGTAACCAAAACAAGCTTTACGGATGAGATATGGCCCTTGAAGCCAATAAGAAATGTGAACCTCATAAATCTTATATTGAGTGGGAAGTGCAGGAACAAGTGTCGTAAATGCAGCTTCAAGGAAACAGAAATATATATTGAAAGTAATTGTTTTTTAATTAAAAATATATTTTGATATTAAAAAGATGTGACAATTGTATTTATTGATTCAATCAGTAAAAATGTTAAATAATGTGTATATTTTATTTTAAAGTGTTAAAATATGATATAGTTATAGATACCTGTCCATTCAATTGCTAAAAGCAATGGGTATAGCAAGAAAATAGAGCAGTGGAAATCTTAATAATTAAGGGAAAAATATTGATGTTTTTTTTTTTGTTTAATTTACTTGATATTTACAACTAATTAGCAAATACATTGTACCAGTTATGCAAATGAATATTAGGGAGAGGGCAATGATTTTGTGTCTATGGGGAATGTTAAAAGATCAGTGTAATCTTCAGGTTAAAGACTGTGAGAGCCTCATTCAATTGCGAGTTGGCCAGTTGAATAGGGCTCTATATAAGCACATAACATATTTTTTATACAGAACTTTTTAGTTACTGAACTTCTATCCAAAATCAAGGTTTTAACTAACTAAAAACTTCTGTCAAAAAATATGTTATGTGCTTATATAGAGCCCTATTCAATTGGCCAAATTGTAATTGAATGAGGACCTAAGTATCTAGTTCACAACTTGTGATTTCAAAAAGTGTGTCCATCTGGAAGCTGTATAGTTGTTGCTCCCTCCACTGTTTGCATGTGTGACCATGACCCCACTTAATGTCATCATTGGTGGTTTTTATTGGCTAATTTTGCACACAAAAAAATTCCGGGTGAAACAAACTCCTTATTCACAACTTCTGAATAATTACACAGCTGCCAGAATAAAACGGCTTCCAGACAAACCATTTGAGTCAATGGACATTTGGGAGGTGGAGACAGACGCAGCACCTCATGCAGATTACGTTCAATTTAAAACCAATTGATTTACAGATGGCTTTATTATTGGCTTTATGAACACACATTTATTTAACAAGTGGTGATGTAGATACTCACAGCCCTGACGCTTCACTTACCCTTTAGGTATGTATTTAATTATGGCACAAGCTTGAGAGATGATTACTCATTGGCCCCCAATATTTTGTTTCTTGAAGAACCTACAATTTGTACTTTTATATTGATTAAAAAAACTGAGATGAGTTCTAAAATTATAATGAAAGTTTTCCTCATTTTATCAATCTAAACAAAAAGAGTAGAGGTGTTGTTCGTTCTCAGATGAGCACCTCTACGCTTTTTGTTTAGATTTTCTCACCTTATGGGTGATAGGGTAAACCATAAGTGGACTCCTTGCTCACGGTGCCTTATGGAGAACAGCTGCACCTCACTGACGAGGCACATAGAGCTCGAAACGGGTCTGTAGTTTGCTGTTTCTCCTGTTCAGGGTAGAATTGCCTGGTATTTCGGGTTTGGGTCACTCTACTGAGTGGGACCAGACTGATTACTACAGGATATTTCTCCCTGTGAAGGGCACAAGTGAGCTAAAAGAGGTTGCTCTCTGAGTAGGTAACCAGAACTATAGAGCAAACCTACTAAGGTATTGTTAGTTCTCAGATTAGCACCTCTACTCTTTTCATTTTATCAATCCCCTAATCACAATTTGTCTTTCTATCTTCCTCTGTAGAATAATGACAGTACTTTATACCAATAAAAAAACAGAGATTAGCAGGGAAGTAAGCTATGAACAAAGAAGCATTTTAGAGAAATATTTAAGTTTAACAGAATCTGCTTCGTGGGAGCTTCCATCTTTTACTTCTAGTTGGCCTGGAGACTGGGGAATTGAGTTATCCAACCAGGTTCCCTGGTGATCCCATGGTTAGGATTTGGTGCTTTCACTGCTGCTGGTCTTGATTCCAGTCAGGGAATCAAGAGGTAACACCCTCTAGCGAACTGTGCTGCTTCCACCAATAAACCGTCCCACCTCATTCATCTTTTACCAAACCATCTCACTTCCAACACAGATTTTTCTAAACCAAATTGCAAACCCTCTTCCTTGACAGCTGCCGTCCTCCTCGCCCAGTACACATATGAGTCTCCCATTATACATGCCTTAATAGGAACCGAAGCAGCATCTGTAGAAAGCATAATAACTGCAATTACTATAAATCTTATTATCTTTTCTTTCTTTTTTTTTTTTTTTTTTTTTTCATAAGCAGTGTTCATTTTTGACACAGAAATGCTTTTGAAATATTAAAAAGATCTGTTAACATCATAATTGATTACTCAACAATAAAATATCCCCATTATTCTTTAACATCAGATATTACCCATGTTCAAGAAAAAATAACCCTTCCCCACTTCCCGAGCATACCATTCCCAAATACCCTTTAATAGCATGAATGCTTAATTAACCAATAATAACTAAATATAACTTTCTGCAAGGTCCAGTAATACCCCGTAACTCAGATCAAACCCCCACACAGATGCCATACTTCATCTGGACACTGTGTTGCACAGGCAACTGCACCAGGAGCATTTTGCCTGAAACGCTGCCATTGTTGCCTAGAAAGGGCATCCGCAATAATGTTTTGGTCACCCGATATGTGCACAGCTCTACACACCATAATATTTTCCAAGCAAGTCATTACTACACACCTCAACAAGCGTAGTACGATGACAATGTGAAATTGTTAATTGCCAAAACGACAGCCATATTATCACAATTAAACACAACATATTGGTCTTTGAACTGGTTGCCCCATAATAAGATGGCTACCACAATCGGGAACAGTTCCAGTAAAGTCATATTTTTTGTGAAACCAGAACCAAACCATGCTAATGGCCATCGCTCTGTGCACCACTGCCCTTTAAAGTATGCTCCAAAACCCACGCTTCCTGAAGCATCCGTAAAAAGGTTGATATTGTGTGCAGATATTTTACTTGAAAATCTTCCTTTAGTGAATGTGTTAATCTAATAAAATGATGCATTTTTTTTAACCCCAGCAGTCGCCAGTGATAATCTCCTCCCAAAAACTCTCGCAATAGGAACGCAAAGTTAAATTTTCCCAGCAATCACTGTATTTCCTGCAGCGTAATTTTCCAGCATGCTGATACTTTACTAATTATAGCCTGCAAAGCTCTGAATTAGCCTATACTTGCCCACCTACTTCTTTGGAACTATTCCAAGGGTGAGATACATAAATCCTCCAATGGTGGATCATTAGATGGCCCTGCCATCCTTCCCATTGCCACTTCTTTCACTAGCTTATCCCTCACCACCCCTTCATGCTCTTTAGCGGAAATCAAGTTACATGTTCACCTGCGCCTGCCCTGCAGAGTAGAAGGTATAACAAAACCATAAGTAAAACCATTAATTAACATCTTAGCTTTTTTAGCTCCCCTTGGCATCCTACCGTACTGTTCTAACCACAGTGCCATCTTTTCTGGCAGTATTGGCGTCACCCCCATTTTGAGCAGCGTCTGTCTCTGCTGACCCTGAGTTTCTTGTAACATCTGAATGCGGGATGAGGATTTCCACATTCCCCATATTCATGTTTAAACCTGCACGCTGTTCCCCATCTACATGTCCCTTCATTAAATTGGAAACAATATCCTCTTTTAACTGCTCCTGCCTGTGTGTTGTAATTTGGCCTTCCCCCAGAGGATCGTATTGACCCCATCATCTGCAACAAGAAAGAGCACCTCTCTTCCTCCTTCCGTTGAGCCCTGTCTACTGAACTCTTCCCGTCTTCATCCAGCCTCTCATCATTTCTTTCCTCCTCCCCAGTACTGATAGCTCCTCCCCTAAATTAACCCCTTACTGACAGTTCTCTCCATCCTATTCCTATCCCGGTCAAACTCCCACTCTCCTTAACTACGTGCGGCTGTGGGATTACTGACTTAAAGAAGATTTTATTTGCTTTAACCTTTATAAAATAATTTTGAATATCAGGTCAAAATAAATAAAAACATACTATACACATGACACTACAGTGGTCCTTTAAGTACCTTACATAACTTTTCAAGTATTATGCAAGAAGCACTTGTATTAAAATAGTCTTTGGAGGTGTCGTACATATTTCTAGAGTGCTCTAGTAACACAACATCCTTTAAAACATATTGATAAACTGCTCTTATGTTCTTATCTCTCCCATGATATTTTCTATTATATGAAACTGAAACAGTTTTTTGAGGGTTCAGGGAGTGCAAAATAAGAAGAGGAAGGTAACTAAAGAAGGGGTTCAATCTTCTGTAGCCCATTCTGAGCACCACAAGACGAAGCCTCAACGTTTAGTGCTGAAACACATTAATATTCAGGATTCCATTGCACACATGATTTTCTTATTACTCCTGGGGACGCTGTTACAATGAGAAAGGAAAAGATGTGCCATGAAGGAAATAAATTATACAGAAACAAAATCTGATTCAGGACACACTGCTCCATTCCTAAAATATATGTGCATTAAAGGACCACTGTGGTTATATTTTTTTAAAATACTATTTTAAAGAATTAGACATGTTTTCAGAATATAAAAATAATAAAACAGCATCTAATTTACTACTTTTATATGCAACAATGCTGCCCTGGAATCTGCCATTCTGGTTCCAGCAGATCAGCTTCCCGAGATAGGAGGAGACTTTGAATACACAGAAAGATTATGTCTGTGTAATTGGAATCGGGTATATGCAACTGCTAGAGCTCTCTGCAGCAATAAATGGAGAGCATAAAAGGGGTATACTCGGATCTTCCAATACTTAAATTAACACTGGCACATATAAATATGGGTGTCAGTGGTTTATATATCCACTATACTAATTAATAAAGTGTGTAACGCCTGTAACGTGTGCTGTGGACAGGCGCACACAGACGTGAGAGAGCATGTGCACACAGAGAGAGGGTACAGAGAGGGAGGCACAAAGAGGGAGAGTGCACACAGAGAGAGAGTGCACAGAGAGCGAACTCACAGAGAGAGAGCACACAGACAGGGCGAGTAAGCGCAAATAGAGGACAAGCAAGTGCACAGAGATAGAGGACACACAGAGAGAGCACACAGAGGAAGATAACCTATGATACTGTCATTTATGACGGGCAAGTTACTAGTATATATATATATATATATTTGGTTGGGCTGTATTTAACATGGGATATTTGGATAAATAGGTGTGATGATCTCTTTTTTTTAAGTTGTACTGATTTACAAACATCACTTTAAATGGACCATCACATTTAAGGGACCACTGCAATTCACGAAAAAGACACTTGTTTTTCAAGTACCGTATGTACCTAACTAACAATGCAATAAAACATTTTTAGTAAAACCTGAATATCAGCACTTCCAGGCTACCAAGAGACTCCAGATCGGCTTCTTCTGTGGAGGCTTGATAAGACTTGTTACAGTCAAACCGACCCCAGCAGGATTCTACAGAGTCTCCCGGTACCTCCCTGCAGCCATCCAGGAGAGCAGGAGAAAAAAGGAGACACATGATTTTTATATGTCTCCAGAAGTGAACTGTTTTATTTTTGAAAAGTCAGCAATATTTATAGCAGTTAGATACAGAGGGGGTGTAAACAGTGTAACAATGAGAGTGTGTGGCAGACAATTACAGGAGATAACCCTACATGGGGTCTAGCAGTACCTTGATAGCTGGCACCTGAGAACAATAGGGCTACCTTCTAATACATATCCTGCTGTCTCTGTGCCTGAGTGGTCCAGACCTTAGCTAGAGTACATGGCAGATGGGATTAACTTAATTTGTTAACAATGGGCCAGAACACATAACAGTACAATAGTGGTGTCTGCTCACTTCAAACTCAGCACACCCTTTTTAGCACATCAGAGATGTACTTAGATTATCTGCCAAAAATGGGATAAAGCAGATTACAATACAATGGAATGGGCTAAGATCCAGCAACTGGAAAAAGGGGCCCTGGACATTATCCCCCCCCCCCCCCCTTCCAGACAGCAGTTCTGGGGCTCTGATCCTTAACGGATGATAGTCTTGAACTGCAGCCCATAGCCCAAGTCCAAGTCCTCATCCAAAGAAAAAATGTTTGGCCAAGTGGCCACTGCATAAGTCCCAGTGCATGTCCTCCTCCTGCAGGGAGTAGGAGGTTTGCCCGGTCTGGGCGTGGTTGCCCATCCTTCAGGGAAGTGTCCACAGTCTCTAACCTCAATTTCAGTAGGGTCTTGGGCACATAGTCCATTTGTACAGTCCTTCCAGGGTATCTGTGCTAGCAGCCAGTTCTCAGCCACCTTCCCCCCTTTTTCTGCACAACATCTGGGATCCCAATTCTCAGGGTCCAGAGTAGAAAGACAGCCTCACCCCAGCTCCTTTTCCTTTAATAACTCACCTTAAATTGCAGGCATCAATCTTGGGTATATATCCAAGGTCTGAGGAACTACAATCTCATCCAGGGGCATACTTCTACCCCCTTGGCCACAGACAGGTAGTGGCTCTGGGGTATCCCATCTAGGGAGCAGCTCAGGCAGGGATAAAAAGCACTTCCCCACCGGCACAATCTCCTCAGAGTGAGTTGTCAAGGCAGGGTTGGGAAAAACCAGAGCAGGACTCAGGATTAGGGTCTCTGGATGGAGGCCCTTTCCTGGCTGAGGCTCACCCAGGGTAGCAAACTTTCGCTGGGTACAGTAGCTCAGGTAGCTGGAGGTGAGTATCCTCCAGGGCTGATAAGGTTGGGATTACTTCTGCAGCTAGGGTACGCTGTGTCAGGTCCTCGGGTACCGCGGGCCGCTTGACCATATCATTTAACTTTGCCTGGACTGAAGCAAACCCCGTCAGCTCTTCTGGTAACTCTGCATGGTTTGGGAGTAAAGCCTCAACTTGTTCCTTCCTCAGGGTCTCAGGGTCTCAGGGCCAGTGTCCTCACCTGAACAAACACCCTTATATGGATCCACCTGATCCATGCTAGGCAAGAGCTTCAGGGTCTCAGGGGACTCCTTCTCTCCTGATAGCCTCATGTCCCGATCTGGCATCACACTCTCCATGACTGTCAGCCTTTGTGCCTGTACATCAACGGTCTGTGGATCAGGACAGGTAACAATCCATGGGTAGCAGGGCAGACTCTCAGGGCTTGCACCCTCCTCTGCCGACTGTTCAGTCTCAAGCTCCTTGCCCTTGGTTAGAAGCTAGAACTTTTATGGTTGTTGGCCATCTCCCAGTGACTGGTGCTGCCTTAGACTGCTCCCCAATCTTGCATCTATTAGGGTCTGGAATGTTCTCCCGGCCTCCTTATCCTAGTGAGTTCCCAGCAGCCCCTCTGATCTTGCCTGTTCTGTAGCTGCCAGATCTCCAGGTACCTTCTGGTTCCTTGAGATTCATCACACCATGTTTCAGGAATGTCTATTAAATCTCATTTTCCATTAACTGCTAATAATTCTAACGCTCCCATTTCTCCTGGCAGGCTTCTGGCATTAGCAAGCATACACCTTATGCTATGAGTTTGTAGTTTTGAAGTGCCTGCCTCTTGAGTTACTTAGAAAAACCTCCGTATTTACTATACTAATCCTCCCCCATCTCCTCCCCCATGAGTAGTTAATTCATCCCTTATCCCCTCTACACTTTCTACCCCATTACATTTATCTAGTCCCCCCCCCCCACCTACTAGTTTACAAACTCCTCCAGCCTTTCTACCATCCTTTCCCCTAGAACACAAACTCCCTCATCATTAAAGTGCAATCCATCTCTGCTATAGATATTGTACCCAAGTGAGAAGTCAGCCCAGTGGTCTAAAAACCAAAACCCCTCCTTAGTTCACCACTATTTTAGCCATGTATTATCCTTTCTAAGCCCCATCTGTCTCCATGGGCTAGCACCTGGCACAAGTAGTGTCTCAGACAATAGTACCTCAGAGGTCCTTGCTTTAAGCATATTCCCTAGTTCTCTAAAATCATTCTTTAGGACACTCCATCTTCCACTAACTTTGTCATTGGTACCACAATGTACAAAGACCGCCGGTTCATTTCCAGCCCCACCCAATAATTTTTCTATCCGATCCACAACATACTGAACCGAGCAAGGGAAACTGTACCCTTGCTGGGATCTGGGTGACAAATCACCCTGTCTACCTTCCTAATAATAGAGTCCTCTGCCATCAAAACTTGTCTGTTGGTCTGCTTATACTGCCCTCCCACTCCTCCAGTAGAACTGTTCTCCCGGCTGTTAGAGGGAACAGCTCAATCTGGCATTGCCATTCCTAAATGGACATCCCCAGCAGTTTCACTCAATCTAGCAAATCTGTTGATGTTTGCCATCTCAGAACTGCCCTACTTGATCCCCCTGCTTCCGCTTGTAACTGTAAACCAGCTACCACCCTGGACATCCTTACTAGCCGCATCTCCACCTTCCATGCTAGGCCCAGGTAAACTGTGCTCAGTGAGCACCAACTCCCTTTCCAGTAAAATATCATCATAGTGCTGCAATTGTCCACTCCGGTTCTCCAATTTGAGCTTCCAAAGAGGCAACATGCTCACACCTGCCACAGAGGTATGGACCCTGGATCATCTGTTCCAGTAGTGCATACATATGACAGTATGTACACTGAGTGAGGTTGTCACTGGACTGATTCCTAATTATTGTCTACCAGAATTCAGTGAGACAAATAAATAAACAATAATAAAAACAATATATTAGCTTAAAACAAACAAAAAAACAAAAAACATGGTGCTGACTAGGATGGCGGTTGATGTAGTTCAGGATCAGGGATGCAGGAGTGGAGCTAGGAGAAGGGGCGTTTAGGGCATGTTTCTTTGGTGTTCCTAGAGCATATGTTAGTCCAATGTTACACTCGTGGCCCTCATTCAATTGCAATTTGGCCAATTGAATAGGGCTCTAAATAAGCACATAACATATTTTTTTTAAATAAATTTTTAGTTAGTTAAGCATCTATCCAAAAGCAAGGTTTTCACTAACTAAAAACGTCTTTAAAAAAAATATGCTATGTGCTTATTTAGAGCCCTACTCAATTGGCCAAATTGTAATTGAATAAGGGCCATGGCATGTCATCTGGGCTATGTCAAAAACTATGCAGCCTCGATGGGCAGTTTCCTGTAATACTTCAATTATAATTTAACATTACCAGTCAGTCTGGGGTACCGGCATTGTACATCAAGTGGGTGATTTGATTGTGGAAGTTTGTCAGTCTGGTTTTGGAGCCAGTGGACTCACACAAGTTTTAGCCTTGCAAACATGGTCCAGTAGGTATCGTTGGCTAAAAGTATGTAATACCAGTAGGACTGCTGCCTACTTGGCCAATATTTTTTTCAAAGTGTTCTAGGGGTAAAGCATTGTTAAGATATCATCTGTATGGTGGACAGAAGGGCTTTCTCTTATAGTTGAACTTGTCCATCCACAAGAGGGATAGTTTGGCAGTATCACATATTATAAGTATCGAGCTACGAGACGTTGTCACGCTTTGCGTGGTGCGAGCGTAGCGAGCCAAGCCGTTAAGGCACTAAAACTTGCGGCACTTGGGCGATGAGCGCCGAAGACGCTCATCGCCTGCGAGCAGTGGAGGCAATTAAACACGCGGGACTTATCCTTACAAACACTTAGGAAATGCAGGATCACCTTAGGCTGCAAGCACTTGACGAACGTGGGACTTAGAAAAAAAAATGCGAGAAGCGGGACTTAGAATAAAAAAAATATGAGATAGTAGAAATACAAAGTTATTGGCCGAACCAAGCAAAGAAAAAAACACGAAACACACAAGCAATAAAAAATAAAATTACAACAAAAACATCACACACAGCACGGGGGAACAGCCAAGACGTCTGGGAGTGAGGTGGAACGCAAATTTATGTCCATTTCGGCGAGTTTTGGCACTCGAAAATTGCCTAAGCGAGACAAAAAATGGGGGCCCAAAAAAATGAAACTGAGGCTACACGACCTTGGACTGCGCAAAACACCGCCAACCGTATATCACTGTACGAGACGCGGAACTAAGAAAAACAAAGTACGAGTTAATAGAAATACGAAGTTAATGGCCGAACCGTGCAAAACACGAAACACACACACACAAAAAAAATACAAAATAATCACACACAGAATGGGGGACCAGCCAGAAAAAAATGAAAACAAGGCTACACGACCCTGGACCGCGCAAAACAACGCCAACCGCTTACCACTTTCACACAGGAACATACAAGGTACAAAATACAGTATTACAAAGGACAGCAAATGCTCGTGAACCGCTTTGCACATAGACAAACGACTTGCCACTAACAACATTACGCATCTAAAGTAGCGCTTTACACAAATAAACCAACAGTTTGCCTTCGCACACACAGCCTATTTCTAATGCACTGTTACAATATTCATAAAACTATATCCTCAGGCCAGTAACATTACCACTGGACATTATATACTGCAGGACTATAAAAATAGATTGTTACCTCTTCAGGCTATTGATTGTTACATATATTAATTAGAAAAAGGTAAACTATATTAATTTATTGTTCAATTAATTCATTAATTAGTAGTTGAAAAAATATAGAGACAAGCCAAAGGAAACGAGAGGAGAGGCTCGCAATGAGCGCCGAAGGTCCTTAGAGTATAAAAAGCTTAACATTGTGTGCCAAACAGCATTGCCATGAATTCAAATTTTATTGACCGTTATTTTTTGACGGGCAAGTCGCTAGTAATATATAATTGACTTACCGGATATGATAGAATTCTGAAACAAACAAAAACAAAGATACATCAGACAATATAAAAGAAACCAATACCAGGAATACCATAAGATTCATACGGATTTGCCTCAACAGATAACTCTATTTTATGGTTTAATGTAATAATATCACATATATAGTTGTGAGCGTACGAGTTGTTGCTAATGCTGCGGGCTCGCGTAGCGAGCCCGCGGCCCTCGTGAAGCGAGGGCCGCGACTCGCGTAGCGAGCTGCGGCCCTCGCGTAGCGAGGGTCGCGGCTCGCACAGCGAGCCAAGGCCCTCGCAAAGCGAGGGCACTGGCCGAGGGTCTCAGTTGCTGGCATGGAGCGCCGTAGGCGCTCCATGCCAGCACCTGAGGACCTCACAAAGCGAGGGCCGCAGTTGCTGGCATGGAGCGCCGAAGGCGCTCCATGCCAGCAACTGTGACCCTCGCAAACTTCACGTCGCAACCCAAACAGCACGACACACACATTACGACACTCGCAAACAACATACGACACACGTTCACACACATTACGGCCTCGCAACACTCGGACGCAACTCGCGAACATTACAAAATGTAAAACACAATACATACACACAGCACATACATAAAAACCTTACCTACACCAAGAGGGAGCACCCAGGACCTCAAAAATGCAACTTAGACCTCGATTTTACTCGAAATAAAAGAGTTTAGAGACTAAAAAAAAATCTAAGCGAGAGAAAAAATGGCCGCCGAACAAAACGAAAACGAGTCTACAGCACTCTAAACTCGCAAAACACCACAAGAAACTCGCAAAACACCACAAGAAACTCGCAAAATGCCACAAACGACCTACGGATATTCATACCACACAGTGCACACATTCAGCATGCTTACACAGCAGCTCCACACCACTAATGCTGCAGCAACATCAACACAGATTGCCAGCTCTTCATCACAATGCTTCAAAATAGGTACAGTATATTCATTTAGTAATGTATTACATATTTCATTATTATACACCAAACAGCATTAGCTACCTTACAATTTCATTGCCGTCATTTTTTGACGGGCAATTCGCTAGTCACATATATAGTTGTGAGCATGCGTGTTTTTGCCTCCACTGCGGCCCTCACGAAGCAAGGACCGCAGTTGCTGGCAAGAAGCGCCAAAGGCGCTCCTTGTCAGCAACTGCAGAGTTTAAACCCGCAAATGCGGACCCTCGCGAAGTTAGGGGACGCATTTGCCGTGGTGGAGGCTACAACATCGGCTGCAATGAGCCGCAGGCGGGACTTACACCGCAAAATTTACGGACTTACCATCCACAAATACGAGGCCGAACCCTGCGCACATGAAAATATTAAAAACACAATAAATACACACAATAAACACATAAATGGACGCCGTAAAAAACTAAAACGAGGCTTCAGGACCCTAAACACGCAAAACACCACGAAAAAGCCGTACGAGGTCCAAGATACACTATTAACAAGGACGCAAAAATACGACCTTAACGCCCGACCCGCGCTCACATGAAAACAATAGAAACACAATAGATACACACACAAAAAAGATAAAAAGCTTACCTACACCAAGGGGGGGTCACCCAGGACCTCTGCAAGTGAAGTTACACCTCAATTTAAGTCCAAATTCAAGATTTTAGACACATGAAAATCCCCTAAACGAGAGAAAAAATGGCTGCCAAAAAAAACGAAAACGAGGCTACAGGACCCTAAACACGCAAAACACCACCAAACACCTACGGATTTTCCGAAAAAGCCGTACGAGGTCCAAGATACACTATTAACAAGGACGCTAAATCATCCACAGCCGCGTACCACATACACATTAGCCGCCATTTTACACAATGCGCAAGTACACAGCTACCCTAACGGATTTCCTGCGCCCACGCAGTGTATTTTCACTACACACTGCACACATTGCTGACACTTACACATCAGCTCCACAACAGTGAAAACCGACATTGTATGCTGCAGGAACATCAAAACAGATTGTCAGCTCTTCAACACAATGCTTCCTGCATATATTACTTCAAAAAAGGTAAAGTATATTCATTGATTAATTTATTAATTATTTCATTAGCATACAAACAACCAACAGCCTCGCAATGAGCACCGAAAGATCTTGGAACACCAACAAAATTAATGTCTCAACCAAACACCATTACCTGCCTTACAATCTTATTGCCGTAATTTTTTGACGGGCACGTCGCTAGTTCACATACAATATAAAGCTGAAATAAAGCTTTGTGCTATTCAGCTGTGATACAAAAGCAAGACATGTCCTTTCCTTGAAGGAACTGCAGTCATGTACTTCTAGTTGCAATATCAAACATCAAAGAAGTGGAGCAGATTTGATGTGCTTTTACATGACACGCCCGTAGGCAACCCCTACACTTTTCTTTTAACATACTAAAAGTAAAAACAGAGAATAATGCTGATATTCTGCATTGAGACCAAAGTCTAGGAAATAACGCAGGGCATATAAGGGAAAAGACGCTATGAACATTTTTTGATCAAGGCTACAAGGGGATTCGAGGATATGTAGTGGGTGTGCATGAACAGAATCTCAAATTATTCTACAAATACATATTTTTTTCCCACGTGTATACATTAAATACAAAAATCAGACAATCTTCATAGCAAAGTGCTCAAAGGGATATGTCAAAAACACACAAGTTTCTTTTATGGAAGAGTACAATTAAATATGTAGGTAAACGTTATGGAATTTGCCTATTATCCTGTAGTGTTCTTATAAACGTCTAGGACTGGCCTGATAAAAAAATATATTTTTTTTACTGCTTTTAAACACTTACAGCCATAGTAAATTGTGATTCAGTGAATTTAAAAGGGCTCTATTTAAGCACACAGCATATTTTTTTACAGAAGTTTTTAGTTAGTGAAGACCTTGCTTTTCACTAACTAAATTAGTTCACTAACTAAAATCTTATGTACAAAAAATATGCTCTGTGCTTAAATAGAGCCCTTTTAAATTTACTGAATCACAATTTAATAAGGCTGATAATTACTATTTTATATTCATGCTCTAGACAGTAGGAGCTATTTAGCTCCCCACCACCTGAAGGTTATATTGTTTATGAAATGGGAGCCGTCCAGAGGGGATGCTGTCCAAACAGGCATACTGCACCTGCGGTGGGAGGTTACTTTAATGTGTACATGTGTACATTGCTAGCTGCTCATGTTACACTACGCCTGCTACTAATGTGTGTTTTACAGAGTGATCTCAAATGGTTTCCAGTTTGGTACTTCTCTCTGAGTGGTTCCCACTCCCAACACATCTGGTGGATAGATATGGTGCTAAAAATGATTTAAAAAATAGTTAATTATTTAAATGCACAGAAAATGTTTAATAAAGCTTTTTCTTATCAAGACTTACATTATTACTCTTTAGAGAGACCTTTATGAGACCACTAAAGTGGTACTTTAAGAATAGAAAAAGACCAGTTAAATATTTGATGGACAATTTTAGATTTTGTACCACATATCATTTATTTACTTTAAATAGATTCTTGCAACAATTGTTTACATGAATTAATTACTCAGATCAACATGTATTTTTTCATTTTTAAAACTTCATCCATTTTTATGAGACAAACAATATCTTCCATTTATGTTTGGGCATGCCCTGCTACCAGAAGGCAGAATAGAGTTGGGATACAGGGTTAGGACTTACAAGAGCTTCTTTTTGTGCGTCTGCAAGATATAGCTTCCAATCCTGCTGCAAAGCCTTAATTTGGCCAGGGCACAGCGACTTACTGCCTGATATATTGGATTACGTAAAACTGCTTAGCTGTTTCTCAAGTGTTAATAAAGCCTTTTGGAACAGGGCAGGGATAATTGACTAGGTCTGTATTTACAATATCCAGGAAAGAGAGGAACTAATCTTGAAATAAAACAGTGGTAAAACATGCCATTAGAGCAGACTGAATCTGAGTGTGCCACTAGTAATGAGAATGAGATGCTGTTTTGGTGCAGAGTTTAGGCTGCTTCACCGAATGGGAAACTATTGTACGTCAAGGAAATACCAACTTTCTATCTAGAATAGCTTGTTTACAGCAACTTAACTGACTCTCTGTTATCCGTGCCTTGCTACCCTCTGCAGTATTATCCCATCACAATATAAAGTTGCATACAACCTTCTTGGTGCTAAAACAAACTGAACCATTTTACGACTGATAGACCTTTTCACCTTCTTCGG
Source organism: Discoglossus pictus (assembly GCA_027410445.1). NCBI lineage: Eukaryota > Metazoa > Chordata > Amphibia > Anura > Alytidae > Discoglossus > Discoglossus pictus. The sequence goes on along the minus strand of CM050166.1, from coordinate 322,401,902 downwards.
CAGAGATTGCCATAAGTATCTACTGCTAACTCAGTGACACTGCTTTCCTTTGGTTTCAGTCTTGCGTCTTCAACCGCCCCTTTAGTATCTCCTTCATCTTGACTATCACCAACTGGGTTACTACAATGTTCAGTCTTGCTTTTCTCTACTCCCCTTTCTTCTTAACAAGCTAATAAGCTCCTATGTATTCTGGGTTCCAGTACTATTATTGCTTTGATTTTATTAAAATATATTGCTTCTCTCTAGATATTTCTACTACTAACTCCTAGATGGCCCTTCATTCCTAAAAATCAGCATGGAAAATACTAAGGTTTTACTAACTCCTCTCTCTTTCACATCTTCAACACCTAACAGTCAACTCAACACTCAGCTAAATACGCTGTCTTGGGGTTATTCTCAATTCCCCTTTCTCCTTCTTCCAACAGCGCTCACAAAATCTTGTCTCTTGTCTATCTGCAAAATCCAGTAATTTACCATGTAAACCACAACCAAATCTTTATTCACTCACTTATGATATCGCACATTGATTACTACAAGTTGTTCCTAATTATTATTTTCCTCACCTGACTTTGAGCTTTTCAAGCCATCTTAAATTCCTCTCCAAGGCTTATCTCTTTTACCAGTCATTCTTCATCTGCTGCTCTATGTCATTGGCTTCTCAAATCTTCCAGGGAAACAGCAAGTTTTCCAAATATGGCACTTTACCAAATTAACAAATAGGCAGCTGCAGATACTTGTGCTCCAAACTCTGACAAAGATTGAAAAGATGGGAGAAACGTCAGCCTAAATATGTGGAGAAATCAACTGTATTCAATGTTCTCTCACAAAAGATCACTTCTTAATCAAAATAAAAGCATCAGTATGGGAGCTTTTTGTATATTTGTATTAGTCTAAAAGGCATAAAACATAGTTACGAGAAGAGTAAGCCTTATGAGGCATTGGGGTATTTTTCTTATCAGAGTGGGGATATGTGGGATTTCTCAAAACAGCCAGCTTAATAAATATGTTCCATAGAAAATGTAGGAAATTGCCATTTTTTTTATTTATTAACTGTGCTTACCCCATTTATCTTGGCTTAATGTCACTTTTATCCCTGCTTAATAAATATATCCCATTGTCATTATTAAAAATAGAGTTAAAACTAAATTAAAACTGATTAGAAAAAAAAAAAAAGCTTTGGAGGTATATTCCTAATTTACAAGTTGACAATAGATGTTTATTCTTTATAAATAGTGATGTCCCGAACCGTTCGCCGGAGAACTATTCGCGGCGATTTTCGCATGTTCGCGTCCGCCGCGAACGGCGAACACAATGCACTTTTCGGTTTGCCCCCTATACTTTATCATTGAAAAAACTTTGAACATCATTTATTTTATTTTATAATTTTTTTGTGTGCAATCTATGCCTGCCTGCCAGCGTGTGTGACAGGCTAACACCTAACAGCTTATATTGTGCTTATTTTCACTACTCATACCTGGTGGTGTAACATAGATTGAAAACAACCATTTTTTTCCTGTAATCTAATTTCAGTTGCCTGCCTGTGTCAGACTCACAGCTTATATTGTGCTCAGTGACATAAAACAACACTTTTTTGACTGTAATAGATTGAATAGCAATTGCCTGCCTACAGGCGTGTGTGTGAAGCCTATTGCATCTACTCTGCCAACTTTTGCCAGTGCACAGTGACACTCATATCTGGTGGCACCTTAGATTGCACGCACAGTGCCCCAAATTTGAAGTGGGAGGACCGACCAAGCATATTTTTCCATCTCCCGCTTCCAAAAATCCATGCCATATACACGTCCCCTGATAGTGGACGTAACAGGGATTAAAGGGTAGGAATAGTACTACTTAACAGTACACACCTTATAATAACGCAGACAGAGGCAACGTGTATAATCTTCCATGCTGGGCAGTGGAAGCCCCCAGACTCTGACCTGTGTATAATCTTCCAAGCTGGGCAGTGGAAGCCCCCAGCCCCCTGGGAGTCTGAAGAAGAGGAGTCAGAGGAGGAAGGTGACTTTGAGAAGGTGGAAGACCAAACACAGCAGGCGTCCCAGGGGGCTTGTTGTCAGCTTTCGGGGACCCTTGGTGGCTGGGTGGAGGAAGAGACCTTCAATGACATCAGTGAGGACAAGGAACGGGACATGGCTAGCTAGGTATCCAACCTTGTGCAAATGGGGAGTTTGCGGTTGTGCAAAGGGACTGTTTGTGGTTGTTTGCAGTGCATTAAACGGGGAGATCGGTCTGTTACTGTGAAGCGGGTGTAACCCTTACACTACCTGATTGATACAACATCATACCTGATGTTTTAAAGCATGTTATTCCAAACAATTTAGGAATGTTAGATGATCTATGCCCTTTATGGCTTAAAACCAGACTCTGTATCAACTATGTAATTTTCCGTGGGAGTTTTGCCATGGATCCCCTCCGGCATGCCACAGTCCAGGTGTTAGTCCCCTTGAAACAACTTTCCCATCACTATTGTGGCCATAAAGAGTCCCTGTGGGTTTTGAAATTCGCCTGCCCATTGAAGTCTATGGCGGTTCGCCGGGTTCGCCCGTTCGCGAACATTTGATGGAAGTTCGGGTCCGCTGTTCGCAAACCGAAAATTTGATGTTCGCGACATCACTATTTGTAAATATACATAATGAAAAACTAATGAAGATAGCACCCAGAATAAACTTTTAGGGCTTGTAATTTAATGTATCTTGGAATTTGTCAAGTTTTGGATTAGAAGGAACCATTGCATTCAAGTTCAGTATTTACTTTTTGAAGAGGCAGCATCTATATGAAAGGCAGAACGTCAGTAATTGGATTAGAAGAAAGTGAATTTCACTGGAACAAACTGAGAGTAGAGAAGTTCAAATTTATTATGTATGAAAGATTTTGGTTTAATCCAATAAAGACTGGAAACACTTTTGGATTTATGATTATTGTTAAAATAATTAATGAAAGCACAAAAGTGATTTTGAACATAAATCTTTTTATTTAATGAAAGAATAAACCACAAATTTATTTTCTGTTATATTAAATTATGTACTTTTCAATTTAAGAGATAATTGAGTCATCTGCTTAATATATGTCTCAGATACAAAAGAAAGCAGAATTACATTTATGTCTAACATGTGGGTTCTGTTTTGCTTTGTTTTATATAACCAAAGTGACAAATACAGACATATGCACAAATATATGGTATAAATATAGCTGTATTATAAATGGCTAGTTACAAGCCACTCGTGCTAGACATCAGAGGGTTTAAAAACTACCCGAGTTTGTCCATTTTAACTAAATGTTGTGCTTTCTTCAAATAAAAGGGAAATATGCATATATAGTAATATTAATATATGTTTGCATCATAACACTTTGTAGCAAGAGAGCTCCATATGCTTTGTGCTTTGTTGTGTTCATGACTCTTCTGTCATCTGTTCATTAAAGAAGAACTATTGTTCAAGAATAACTGCAGTTGTTTGTGAAGTATGTGGCAAACAAACAACATCAGCAGTAGTGTAAGCCAGAAACAAAAAAACATTTTTATAGAAAAAAAATATGTTTGAACACTCTAGTTATGCATGTATAGAAGTATCCATCTTGTCTTTGCTTCATTTTTCCTGATAACTGGAGCAGGAGGGGTTTGTTTTTGATTTATCAATTGGGGGGGGGGGGGGTGATTTGTTATATATTTGGATCTCTCTGAATTTGACCCCAACCCCCATTTCCTGCAAATGCCTAGAAGCATGCAAGCTTGTATCAGAGGATGCAAGTCCTGCTGTTTAGAAGTGTAGATGATCCTTCCATACACAAAACCTTAACTAATGTATCACAAATGCCTCCAGTGGTCCTGTAGAGGCATCGCAGTTTTTTAGCTTTCTAAAATTTTCTCCTTCTGGATCATTACCTTGTTGTGGTGAATGGGATTGTGTACTTCAATGAAGCTGTGAGCTATACCATGTAGGGTCACCGAAGATAGGCAGGTCATAGCAGAAAGGTCAGACAAATCGTTGTCCACTATAGAAGGAACTGGGAACCACTGTAGTATCTTTGCCATGAAAATCTTGTGGATTAGTACAACATAGGGTCACAGAGAGGCAGACACTACTGAATGACCAACAACAACAACAATTTTCCTTCATAATTATGATTATAATATTTTTTTTCATTGTACAGTGGTCCTTTCATTTTTTATTAAGTTTTATTTTATTTTAGAAAAAGAAAAGAAAATATATTTTACATGGCCTATATAACAAATAAATATGAATTCATCTTAATATGAATACATGTAAAGATACAATAAAAAGGAGAAAAGGAAACAAAATATGATAAATAGAAAACAAATATATAATATGTATAATATGTATATAAGTTTACAACAACAATACTAACATTTGGTACAATACAAAGAAATATATATATATATATATATATATATATATATATATATATATATATATAAAATACATATATACATACACACATATACATATGCATAACTATATATAAATTATAAAAAAAAAAATCTAAAATAGTGCAATTATGCCTTCATATGAAAACAGTATATAAATAGACTGTAATTATTATTATTATTATTATTAACTTTTATTTGTAACGCGCCGACATATTCCGTAGCGCAATACAGGGGATAAAAACAAGGGAAAATACAGCATTAACAAAATTCAAAAAATGGAGGACCCTGTTTTGAGCTTAGAATCTTTGCAGAAGGTGCTTTTTCCCAAAGCATCCTAGAAGACTGAAAACTCGCCACTTACAATCTAAAGGGAATGGAAGGGGCAGAAGTCAGGGAAAGATTAAACAGATAAGGAATACAAAGGGTCAGAAGAGAAGTGAAAGTTAGAAAAGTTTTTCATTTAGAGAGAGAAAAGGAACAGTGGTGAGGGCTCTAGCATTTAAAATGTTGTCTGCCCCTAGTGGTGAGATAATATATGCAAGTAGGAAAGTCAGGTGACTCCCATTTCACTATAAATTTAATCAGAATTGGGGTGGGAGGGAAGGTAGAACTCCCAGAATTCAGTGTAACAAGTGAGGCCTTCTGAAACCAGATGCAGGTAAAATTAGGGGCTGATGGTGTGTATAGAACTCCCAGAATTCAGTGTAACAAGTGAGGCCTTCTGAAACCAGATGCAGGTAAAATTTGGGGCTAAAAGAAAACAATAAAATATGGTATAAGGGACCAATAGAACAGAGAGGGAAAGAGAGAGTGAGAGAGGGATAGAGAGATGGATAGAGAGAGGGATAGAGAGAGGGATAGAGAGAGGGATAGAGAGGGATAGAGAGAGTTAACAGAGAGGAAATGCAAAGACATAAATAAAGTAAAACACATATTTTTAATGCCCACTATTAATTTTTATTAATATAATGTTATCTAATGTCATTCCCTACAATAATTAAGAGAATGAATTAAATGATTGACATACGGTAATTTAATTCCTTTAATCATGGGAACAAAATATTTTTATTTTTTTCCACTTCATTTTCTAAAGTTCTAGGTAATTTCTCCATAATAATAATGTTATTAATTATTTTCATTAACATAGAAATAGGTACATTTGATAACAAAAATACATAACAAAAATTAAGTTGTAATTACATTAACAAGGGAGATTATATGGAAGACCTAATAGATAATTGATTGGGTCTAGTTTAATTTAAAAAAATAGAATATCAGATAGAATTTTGCAAATTTTACCATAAATTAAATACATTAAAAAACATTTATCAGAGATAGATGGAAACATTTTATTTAATTTAGAAGGAACCATGTCAGTTTTATGTACATTTTTTAATGATGTTTAAAAAAAAAAATTCTACCTTTAAATTGATTCTATTACAATAAATAATTGAAAGAATTCCATTTAAGAGGGGAATATACAGTATATATATATTTTAAATTGTGTGATAGGAGATATTATATTGACAGATTGAAAAGATAATAAAAAATGTTTAGTTTGTAGACAATGAAAAATGTTGTTATTGGGGATTTGAAAAGAAGTTTATAAATGACAACAATCTATAAATTTAATGTTATAAAAAATATTATAAATGCTTGGAAAGCCATTAAGTTCCCACCATTTAAATAAGTTGTCTTTACCTCAAATAAAATTAGAATTTTGGATAAGAGTGAGTGTTCTTTAAACAGATTCCATTTAAATCTCTAAGTAGACTATACAGTTAAAAAAATATTCAGCGTATGCTTTATCAATATATTTATTGAAATTCGGCTGCGTTACAGAGCTAATAAATTCAACCATGCCGCGATTTACGGACCGGAGATGCAAACCCATAAACCATTCTTGTGCATGTTGGGTATCATTAGTCATAATTATGTCACTGAAAAATGGGGGTTAGATTACAAAGCCTTACGGGTGATGTTTCTGTTAAAGAAATCATTTTACAACCTGCTATAAGATTTTTTTTTTAAATTCCAATCTTTAGCTGCTATAGTTTTTCTTAAATCATTTTCCCAATTTCATTGAATTTTTTTTTTTTTTTCTACTTTTAAATTGATTCTTTTACAATAAATAATTGAAAGAATACCATTTGAAAGGGGAAAATATATATATTTTTTTAAATTGTGTTATAGGAGATATTATATTGACAGATTGAAAAGATCGAACCCGCATTCCAGAAATAATGCAATATTAATAAATCAGTAAATATGATATTCAAGTCCATGCGAGTTCCATTATATGTATTAACACATTGGGATCTATATAACACTGAAATTAAACAGAAATAAAAGTATTTGATATTGCAGGCTTGCGAGCTTGAGAATGTTGTGCTATTAATTTCAATACCTAACACCACTTTCCCTTTTATTATAAGTAAAGTAGTGTATTTATGTTTGTATTTACAGTGCTACAGGTAGGACTTTAACCCCCTTGTGGGTCCTCTCTAGTACCCGTTGGCCTTTTGGCTTCATTTGCGGGTTACGGGGGTTGAACGCCAGTGGATTTGTTGCAATTTAATAGCGTGATTGGGACATAACAGTTATAGGCTTGACAGAACAAAGGATTTGCGGCCTTGGAGTGCAGATTTCGACATCCCGTAGGTTTTTTTCTCCCTTAACCCGCAAGTCGTTAGCAGGTTTCTTTACGGGGCCATTTTAATGCCGTAAGTCTTGCTGGCTATATTACGGGCTACATTTTTACACGTTGATGGAATTTAATAGGGCTGCATATTGGATTTACTGGAAATTCAACATTTATGGCTAAGACTGCTGAGTTAGAATTACACATGACTGCCCGCAGTCCTATCTATATTCAATAATATTAACTAAACTGTGTTGTTTTCCAATAATGATTATATATTCTACCACTAAAACTTTAATGCAGTCTCAAAATTTCCATGTTCTGTCATGAAGGTTACAGGCGAAAACCAGCTCACATGTTCAGTACGTATGTTCCGAAATCAGTGAATATCCTGATCCTATTCTCTTATCTCAATCTTGGTTTTAACATATGACAAATGTTTTAAAAGCTGCTGAAAATGCATCCATTCATAGGTGCTTAGCACAAAGCACTCACAACTGTAAGCTCATACTACTGATAATTCATTGACTAAGAAAGGTCAGTAGAAACATACGTTTTAAAAGGAAAGCAAATGTTTCAACTGATAACATTAAGGTTGGGTAATTTGGAGCATGTTCACTTTCGCGAAGAAGGGGTTTGTGGGATTGCAACTATAGCCCCCCTTATCCTACAGATGCTCCAGGTTACCTACTCTGACAAATGAATGTTATTTCAGTTGAAATGTTTGTTTTCTTTTCAGCAGTGGTCAGGACAATGAAAGAGGTGGTGAGGGGTACAGCAGCAGCCATTAATGAGGTAAACTGTGTTTTTAAATTATATTTTCTGGCTAAAGCTTTGATTTGCTGTTGTTTGTACATGTATTTTTAATGTTAATTAATGGTGAACTAAAAATAGATATAACCTAAAAAGTTCATTTTTAAACCATCTTTATTGTTGAATGTATAAATGGATATTTCTTTAACTAACAAGTGATGAAGTAGATACTCACTGCCCTTTACCTGGTACTTACACTGGCCCTTTAATTAATGAAAAATGGTAACAGATGTATTTCCTATGCATTTCCAAATGTCCTACCACAAGTGTTGGACTGTCACTCCACGTCTCCCTCTGTAAAACAGTGCTTCTACTAATGTCCAATTCTGTAGCCTACAACTGCCAATCGCCAAACAGTCCCTTTAAATGACCACTGTAAAATCGAAAAAAAGAATATATGTTTGAAAACTTTGAGGCAGGGAAAAAGTCACAAAGGTCATTTTTGATTAGAAATAAAATACATTTTGATGCGTCTGATGGTCCCTGGAGGCATCTATAATATTTTAGTGAATGTTGTATGTGTGAGGACATTTACATTTCTGTAGAGCAGGGCTGCATTTGTCGATGCAACCTGCCTGCTACAAGGCATACACAGTGTAAGGGGTTTGTTTAAAATGCAGTGGCATCCAATTATCTAACAAATCCTCCTTACCTCTCATTCTTCCCTCAACCTTCCACCCCTCCCGACACTGATAGATATAAATACCACGCCTCTAGTGCTCAACCTCTCGGGAAGTGTTGAAACAAAGACTTTCTTCTATAAATAAAAACAAATGTCAAACATTTGTTCTCATAGCTTACACGGCTGCGTATACTTCACATACAAGTTTTTCTTGAGATACTGTGGTGTGACTTCTACATTCATATGTTTTCTTATGTATGTCTTTAGTCTCAGGTTTTCTTTTTACTATTTGTACTGTGTTTCCAATGATCCCAGCGCCGAATTTATCCACCTTTTGCATATGTACAGCGGAGGTTACAAATATGGTATAATTTAAATCTATAGATATTAACCAGTACTTTATGAGTGCAATGGTATTTAAACAATGCAAATTCCTTTCTGATTCACCCACAAACTGAGTTTTTGAGCTGTCAGGCTTTCTAACTACAGATCTCTTTTGTTATTAAAAGATCACTGGAATTAATTACTGATAAGACTTTAGGAACAGGCTCCATTGTCTTGACTGCAGACACCTGCACATTGAGCATGCCTGTTTCTTTTGTAGACAACTGTAATCAGGACAATAGACCCAGCCCCTCAGGGGCTTATCAGTAATGAATACCAATGATTACTCATTAAAAAAAAACAAAAAACTTTTTTGTGGGTCAATCAGAACATGCGACTGATGCCTCAAATTAGAAAACTGTAGGAAAGTGTATTTTTTAAAATAACTTTCAATTGTTATAGTACTTTTAAATTATACCAAAATTATAGTACACTCAGTTATCATTTCCCGCCTTGACTACTGCAACTTGCTCCTCGCTGGTCTCGACATCACCCATTTCTCTCTGCTTCAATCCATAAGACTCATCTACCATACTCATAGCTCAGGGTCAGTCACTCCACTGCTTTCCCAAATCCTCCAGACTAACATTTAAAATATTGACCTTAATGTATAAAGTCCTCAACAACAGTATACCCTCTTATATCTCTGCTCTTGTCTCTGAATATTCTCACACCTGCCCTCTGCTCTGCTAATGACCTTCTTCTTTCCTCCTCTCTCATCAACTCCTCTCATTCCCTCCTTTAGGACTTTTCTTGTCCAGCCCCTATTCTCTGCAAGTCCTTGCTTTGCTCCAGTAGACTATCTTCTTGCCTCAAAACCTTTGAAAACTCACTTAAAACTCATCTGTCTAAAGAAGATTGTTACCTTCAGATTTAATATGCACAATATATTGTACCTTGCCTTTCTATACCTCACCCATACCCTCTAGACTGTAAGATTGTGAGTTTTCAATCTTTTGGGGTGCTTTAAAGAAAGCACTTTGTATGCTTGATTTTCAACTCAATAACAGGGCTTTACATTCTTTTGTAATTTGTTAAAATTGTTTTTGACTTTTATCTACCCAGTTTAGCAATATGGAATTTGTTTTATATAGGTTAATAATAAAAATAATAATTATACATATTTGGCATATCAGCACTTTAAGGAGGATGATGGTATGCTTTTCTGAACATGTGGGTTTCCAGAGAAGTTTGAAAGTCATATGGTGAATCAAGACCATTTTCAACCACAAATAATCTTTGTATAGTTATCTACATACAAAAGGTTACATATCCTTCAGGTGTTGGATGAATAGTAAATGCCCTATAACATTAAACATGGTTTGGTCTCATTCCTGATATTGGGTATAGTTGGGAAGCTTGGTCCCTACAGTCAATCTTATTATCCAAGCCAAGAATAGACTTATATATACTGTATATCTGATCCTGAACACATAATAGGTTTCAGATTGGACAAGATCTGATCTGAATCTATTCAAATCATTTTTTATTAAAAAATATTTTGAAATGATGTCTGTTTGCTAAATCAATCAATACTGTGAACTTTTATAACTACAAACAAAAGTACATATAAGTTGGAAAAAAGTTTTGAATAACATTCTGTAAGCAATCATCTGTGTTGCTAAAATCACTTTATTTGACATAGCAAGCTCTTAACTCTTAGACCATAAATGAGCTGCTGCTGAGTAAATTGTAGAGGCCAGGGCAATGTATTCTGGACAATCCATTTGGGAGCTCAGCATGCTCATGTGGATCAATTACATTGTTCCGTAACCGCAAGTGAGAAAAACTGAAACTGAGCATTGAGTTGTGCAGCTTCTGCAGAGCACTCGTAGAGAAGGCAATGCAGCAAAAGATCTAGTTTCACTCTGGCTTGTGCTCATGACCTTGAGAAAGTCAGCCAACACAATCTCCCTTCCTGAAGTTGTACAATATACTCAGTGACACAAAAAACACATATCTCAAAATATTGCGAAAATTTGAAAACACATTATAAGAATAGATTGATATGAATGTGTTATCTCTAAAACTGAATAAACTGATATGTGAATTACTACAGAACTACACTTTCTACCAAAGCATTTAAAACAGCAGTTCTCAACCTTTCTAGTGCCGTGACCCTTTGATACAATTTCCCAAGTTGTGGCGACCCCTAACAGTAAAATTAGAATAGGAGATATATCTATGAGGCTAAATATAACCGTTTTTGATCTATTGTATATAGGTATATGAATACTGACAGGGATGAAAGAGTTAATATTTTAATTGATTCTTACTTCGACTAGCCTTTATATACTGGTGTGAAGGATATAAGGTATGTCTATTGCCTCAGTAGAAGTGAGCAGACGAAACGCGCGTTTCAGGCACTACTCTAGACGGCACAGCCTCGCTATGATGACATCAGACGCTGCTGACCAGTAAGCATTGCGGCAGAGCGAGAGAAACCTCCAGTGGCTGCAGCTTGTGGAGGGGTTGGCAACAGATCTCAGATTGAGCAGTTTTAGGCATTCCCTGGCAAATCGTCATTCGACCCCCGATGGGGTCGCGACACACAGGTTGAGAACTGCTGATTTAAAAGATCATGTTTTAAGCATTATTAAAGTGTATTTTTATCAAAAAAATTCTGTACTGCAGAAACGTGGAATGTGGATTCATATATTAAAAGGCAATTTTAAGCTTCTCACATTAATAAAACAACCTTTTGTGTGAAGTAAAGTTAACCTTTGGTAATCCTTTAGTCCGTCCAGTTGGTAGTTGATGGCTGCAGCTCTTTTTTCTACGCGTTTCACCCGGAATGGGTTTCTTCTGTGTAAGAATGAGCAAAAGTGTGATCACAGTGTCTCTTTAACTTCTTTCTCAGTATAATAATATATATTATATATTATGTCTTTCAGCTGAAACAAAGATCTGTTTTAAGTACTACCATGGTGTGAGTGGGGCTCTGCGTGCTACAACTCCCAGCATCACTGTGAAAAACCCAACTGCACCCGTAAGTTATTTTTACTATATTTACTTTGTCTGTTCAGACAAATATATAGAAATGCTAGGACCACTGTGGAAATGAAGGACCACTGTGGTCAGTTGAATAACTAAACTTGTAAATGGATAAAATGTTTTTAGAAATAAAAAAACATAAATAAAAACAAACTTGACATATTTAGGTTTTTATGTAATTCGTTTTTACTGTGTCTAGTGCTTTTTTTTCTGAGCTGATTATGTATGCAACTGTCTTAGGAAGTTGTGTACTTGTAAATTAATGAGTTTTCCATTAGTACTATTGAATGGACTGGCAGTTTTAACTTGCACATTCTCATTGTGCAGATAAAAGCATATTGTTCATTCAAAATCTCCTCCCACGTCAGAAAGTTGATCAGCAGACACCAATATGTTAGATACCATAGACGCATAATTGCTTAAAAAGTAATAAATTACAAGCTGTTTTCATGTGCAGTTCTTTTAAAGAGAATATTATAACGATAGGACTATAGTAGTCCCTTTATCATCAAAAGTAACCTGAGTTCAAATGGTTTGTGTCTGCATCTCGTGGAGTTTTGTTGTTTTCAGTATTGCAAAGAACTGACTTTGATAAAGTATGTCCATTGTAGATAAAGGATCAAAGCTGTCTCATCAAATATTATAATTGTCGAACTACTAAACGTCGTCACGCTTTACGACTTAGGCGATGCGTGTAGCGAGGCGAGTTGTTAACTCGTAGCACTTAGGCCATGAGCGCCAAAGGCAAGGCGAAGCAAGGTGAGCAGTAGAGGCAATGAAACATGCAGAACTTAGCCAGAAAGGAGCTCCTGCGAGCTTGCAAAGTGAGGCAAGCCGATCACACATTGAAACACGCGGGCCACCAAACACTTAGGAAATGCGGGATCGCCTTAGGCTGCAAGCAGTTGACAAATGCAAGACTTAAAAACAATAAATAAAAAAATAGAGTTGCTGGATTTAGAAAAAAAATACGAGATAGGAAAAATAAGAAGTTAACCGCCGAACCGCGCAAAGCAAAAAACATGAAAAATACACAAAAAACAACAAAAGAATACAACAAAAACATCACACACCGCACGGGGGACAGCCAGGACGTTTGGGAGTGAGGTGGAACGCAAATTTAAGTCGATTTTGCAGAGTTTCAGCACTCTAAAATCTGCTAAGCGAGAAAAAAAATGTCGGCCAAACAATATGGACCACGCAAAACACTGCCAACCGCGTACCACTTTCACCCAGGAACGTACGAGGTACAAAATACACTATTACAAAGGACGGCAACAGTCCAACTGGAAATTTTATGCTGCAGGACAATAAAAAGACATTGTTACCTATATATTAATTAGAAAAAGGTAAACTATATTAATTTATTATTCAATTAATTCATTAATTAGTATTTTAAAAAATATAGAGAGGACCCAAAGTGCCGAAGATCCTTAGAGAGCCCGTAAGTCAGCTTGCAAGCTAATCTGTTATTCAATTGGCGTCTTTTGGCGGCTTCCCAATGTTTCCAAGTTACGGGCTTGGAAAAAATGGCGGCTGTTAAACCTGTAACTTTTTTTTCAACCCCGCAGGGCTTTGAGCAATAGCAATTTATGATTTAAGCCTCGCGGGCTTGAAAAAAAGTTACAGGTTTAACAAGCCCGCAAATGTTTTCAAATCCAGAAACGGCAAATGAGAGGGAGACAGAGAGGGGGCAAAGAGACACTGGGGAGGGAGAGGGGGCAAAGAGACACTGGGGAGGGAGAGGGGTGAAAGAGACACTGGGGAGGGAGAGGGGGCAAAGGGACACAGGGGAGGGAGAGAAGGGGGAAGAGACTCAAGTGAGAGAGTGTCAGAAGGGACACGTGGGGGGGGGGTTAAATATTATCCCGTCATTTGTTACTGAAAACCTGCAATGGGCGCCAAGGGCGCTCATTGCGAGGCCTGCAATGGATGCTTAAGGCGCTCATTGTGAGGCCTGCAATGGATGCTGAAGGCACACATTGCAAGACTTGCAGAGAGGAGAGAGAACTAGAGAAGAGGGACAGGACTCAGAAGAAGGGAAGGAGAGAGAGAGAAGCAATCAACAGCATTGCAAGGCTTAAAAATGTTATGCCGTCATTTGCTAGTCGCTAGTATAATATATCTAAGGATTTAATAAAATACAGGAGTAAAGTACCTTGCAGAATAAGAGGAAAGCAAGAACAATAGGTCATGTTTTGAAATTGGAAGGTGGAAGCTTTAGGGGCAATGTGCGAAAGGAGAGTATATTAGTGGAACAGCCTTCCAGTGGGGACACAGTAAAGGTATTTAAGCATACCTGGGATAAACATAAGGCTGTCCAGAGGATTAATCAAGCCAAACTTTTTAGCTAGATAGAATGGACAGAATAGATGAGTTTTTTGGTTCTTCTGTGCCAGCAAATCTATGTTTCTGTGTTTAAGAGAATGTTGTAGAATTTTTCATATAAAACACTGTCTATGCTGTTGCCTATATAGGCTATAAACCTATATTTGAGTACAGCAATACCCAGTTTAGCTCTCCACATGATTTCCTGCATGCAGGAGCGCTATGTGAAAAAGCACTAAACGGAGCATTATATCGCTATAGCACTCAGACAGTGCTATGGCGAAATGGAGAGAGCAGATGGGTTTGGCGTCAAAAACAGTGCTATAGTCGGATTTACAGGGAAAAAGGGAGTCGTAGCGAATCAGTGCTCATAGGGACAGCGTTAAGCAGGGTATACCTTACATTAGTTATAAACATGCTGTATGTTTTTATAATTAAAAAATATTGGATGATGAGCTAGGAGGATCCTGTAATGACTATATACTACAGCATACTATTTTGGATCTGTTTTTCCTTATTTTATAAATATTTCCTTGTAATCTTGTCTCGCTGTCAGCAGTTTATATTTCATTTATATTTTCAATTTTTTTTATGCATATGATTATATTATGCTGGGTAAAATAATGAGAGAAATTCTAGTCTAAAACAAGTCAGAAATATTGTTATACAGAAAAAGTGGTGACCTTTACAGTTTGGAATAGTATGAATTTGATAATCCACCCACAGCTGTGAAACATGGCACCCTACATGAGAGACAACAGAGGGTGGTTCCAGAAGGTGAGAAACCGGATGTTTCTTTGAAATAAGTGCAATATAATTTTTATATAACAATTACATTGATCAGGGTAAATGTAATTGTCAAATAGTTCAAACTTTTATACAAACTAAAGAAATGTTGCCCGAAGAATCCCTTTTAACAGTTAAGACTTCAGGTGCCCTTTACTAAAATGTATATTTTGACGTGGTTTTATTGCTCATTTTAACATTGTTGGTGCTTTGTACAGCTTTGTTGATAGAAATCCCCACATTTGCACTATGAATGACAGGCTTCATTGCCAGGGCATGTTGGAGGAAGCCACTCATAAATACAATGTTAGTTCTCAAGGCTTTTAAATCTGTGTGTCTCTTTTATTGACTCCTTATGATTCCAGTCAAGTACACTTAACATAATTGGCATGACTTCATCAACAGCCGCTAATACTCAGTTCTGGCTGTGCAGATAATACACCGAGGGGAACGCTGTCTCAGCTGGTCTACATGTAGGGTATTATTTGCTAAGTGAATCCATTATATCACCATTGATCCCTTCTGGGGATTGGTTACCCTGAAGGTCTCTTGGCTGCCTTTTACCTTACACAAATGAAGCAAGCTTTCTGTAAATGGTATGAGTCAGGAACATTATACTGTTTGTGGAATTGTGCTAATCTTATCTAGATTGTTTTGTTTTATATTGTAAAATTAGAGCAGATCATTCCTTTTAGGGAGTACCTCAGGACACATGATAAGATCTGTAGTGCTGCCTCAAGAAATATAATTTGATATTCTCAGCAGTAAATGAACACGAATAGCAGGTGTGTGAAAATAGAGGTCCTTCCATTTACAATATTGTTATAACTTGTATTGAAGCAGAGCTTTTATAGATTTATATCTTAGCAGAAAATCTATGATAAAAATACAGTTGCCAGATCCAGCCTCACACTAATATCACATATAAGGTTGAATCTGCAGTGAGAACAGGTTTTAGGAGCTGTACTGTAATCCAAGTTCTTGTAGGCAGTAGGCCAAAGAATGACAATTGAACATGTTATGTTTATTCCATGTAACTCCATTTGCAGCTCTGATCAAGCACTACATTCCTCCTTTGCTTCTGAGTCACTATAGGAGGATTATATGTATATTATTGGGTGTGTGTTAATGCACATTGTTTCTCCAGGCTCTGTGAGTGAGCCCAGAAGCTGCTCTGTGTCCAGCCATGCACACACCCCTATAAATAACATAAAAGTTTTTTTTTTATATATATATATTTTTTTTATATTTAAATATAATATGCTCAATACATGGCAGTATTTAATGAAAAACTCTTTCATACAGTGGTCCTTTAAGTGGGCTAGAGGCAAGAGGTGGCACATTTTGATCCTCATTCGTATGTCAATACCCAGAATCCTTAACTGTAGTGGGAGAACTGTTCACTCTGTACATCTGTGGCCTCCTGGTCTCGTTGGGACATGTAGATGCATTTTTATTGCATATTATGTATACAATGGAGGGTTTTCAGTCACCTCTCTACTAGCATGCTTTGTGTCTGCATAATTTGCATCTGCTCTAATAATACGGTAATCCTAGCAATGTTACAAGACATATTTGATTGAGTTATTCGAGAGTCGAGATTGAATGAGGTGACAGGTATTGAATCCTATAGAGCTGGGCAGACTGAGAAGAAGAGGTCATCATCTATAGTTGGAGGGTGGACAAATATTAAATAAGTGGAGCAGCCTTTCTAGGGGAAGTGATAGTGACAAGCACAGTAAAAGAATTCAAGCATGCCTGGGATAAGGATAAGGTTATCCTGAGGATTAATTAAGCCACACATTTTAGGTAGATAGAGTAGAGAGACTAGGTGGGTCTTTTGGTTCTTATTTGCTGTCAGATCTGTGTTTCTGTGTTTCATCTTAGTGAATATGGGCTTTATTCTGTTGTTTCTCTAATGGACCTTTAAGTAGTAGAAATCAGTACAAAATACAAAGAGCTGTATTGAAAAATAAAATAATTTCCCCTCATATTTAGAGTGTAACATAGTCAAAGAAATGCCACGAACGCTAACCAGTTTATAAAATAATGGGAGGAGCTCAGGTCCAAAGGTTAGGAGGAAAACAGTTATTTTTGTTTAAGTTTTCTCAGAAGTCAACATTTTTAAACATAATAAATTGAATAGCCTTTACTGATGGAAAGCTATACAACCTAAAACATTACAGTGACCCTTTAAAATCATATGTATAGCACAAAATTACTTTAATCACAAACAAAAGTATTTTTTAAACTAAATTACCATGTTACTATAGTAAGAGCAATCAGATTATGGAACTCACTACCAAAGGAGGTTGTGAAAGCAGGGTCAATGGATAACTTTTAAAAGGAGCTGGATGTATTTCTGATGAAAAGTCATACAAGGTCATGCCAGATAAGTAGAATAGGTAGGATATTGATATAGGGTCAAATCTGATTGCCAGGCTTTAGAATCAAGAAGGATATTTTTCTCCTAATCAGACACTTGGACGGGTTTCAAACAGGTTTGTTGTATGCCTTCCTCTGGATCGATTGCCACTTCACAAAAGATCTGAGATCTAAAAAAGATTGAACTTGATGGTCTAAAAAGTGTTTTTGTCAGCCTAAATTACTATGTTACACAATTAGATAATTTCAGTGGAACGCAATAAGAAAATAGCATAATGCAAAGGCCACCTGGAAATGTAGTAGGCTTACTATGCCTTTAGAGAATTGGTGAGTAATTATCTTATTTATTTATATATGCAAATGCCCTAGTGACACTACAGGCAGCGTGATCACATTGTCTAGACAGTCACATGGTGTAATGACACCATTGTGGCTAACATTAATGTCAGCAAACAACCCTTTTAGTTTGGAAATACAGGTGGACCTATTCAGTAACAGGACCTTTAAAATGATTTAAGTTCTCCCAGTTATACTAATTTAGCAAGATTTTATTTCATCTGGGAAATCAATTTAAAAAAAGGAAACATTACATACATTAATAAAACGACAGTTTGCTAGATGTGCCATAAGATTTTACGATGGTTCACTTAAAATATAAAGCTGAGTTTGCAAAAAAGCAAATCCATGTCAAAGAATGTAGTTATGCTAACCATAACCTTGCTAGTGCTGTATAAGACATGTGTAAGAATTCTGTGTTTGAGTTATTTTGGTTTGTATGTGCAAGGTCAAATGGTTTGCAAGTTTAGTTTTTGTACTTATTTATTCTATTGTAGGTTTGTAAGTGATATCTCCCAATAGCTATATTTTAAAGTAGTAACTGAGGTTAAAAAATGTTTGTTGTTTGTGTGCTATGAGCATTGTTTTTGTTTGGTAATGCTAATAAAATAATGAATAAAATAATACATGAATATACTTTAACTATTTTGAAGTAATATATGCAGGAAGCATTGTGCAGAAGAGCTGACAATCTGTTTTGATGTTGCTGCAGCATACAATGTGTGTTTTCAGGGCTGTGGAGCTGCTGTGTAAGTGTCAGTAATGTGTGCAGTGTGTAGTGTAAATAGTGTGCGTCCGCGAGCAAAATCCGTTAGTGTAGTTGTGTACTTCCGGATGGTGTAAGTTAGTGTTGTGAAATGGCGCCTAATGTGTGGTACGCATCTGTGGCTGATTTGGCGTCCTTGTTCTTGTATCGCGTCCGTCTTTTTCGGAAAATCTGTATGTGTTTGGTGGTGTTTTGCGTCTTTAGGGTCCTGTAGCCTCGTTTTCGTTTTTTTTCGGTGGTCAATTTTTCTTTCACTTTTTCGGAATTTCGGGTGTCTAAACTCTTCTATTTCGACTTACATTGAGGTGTAACTTCAGTTTCCGAGGTCCTGGGTGCCCCCCCTTGCTGTAGGTAGCTTTTTATGTATTTGTTGTGTGTAGTTATTGTGTTTTTCATGTTTTCATGTGCACGGGTTTCGGGCTGTTTTTGCGAGGTCGTAACGCGTCTCATATTTTTGTTTCGTAACTCCGTAAATTTTGCGGGCATCACGAGGGCCTCAGTTGCTGGCAAGGGCGCTCCGTGCGCCGGTTTCGGTAGGTAAGGTCGTATTTTTGTGAGGTCGTAATGTTTTTTTTCTAAGTTCCACGTCTCGTATTTGTTTCTCGTAAGTCCGTAAATTTTCCAAGGTCCGCAGTTGCTGGCAAAGAGCACCTTCGGCTACGCAAGCCTGCAGGATTAGCAACAACCCACTTGCTCACAACTATATATGTGATATATATATATATAGTTACATAGTTACATAGTAATTGAGGTTGAAAAAATAATTTTAGCCCATCAAGTTCAGCCTTTTAAGATCTCCTCTGACCTGCAATATGCGGATTAGTTGTTAATTGATCCAGAGGAAAGGCAAACAACAAAAACCCAAGTGAAACTTTGCCAATTGTAGAAAAGGGGGAAAAAATGTATTCCTTCCTGACCCCAGATACTGGCGATTGGATTTCTCCCTGGATTAATACTCCCTTTCTAATTAACCAGGATAACCCTGAATACTCTTTTTATTTAAAAATACAGTGGATATAAAAAGTTTACACACCCCTGTTAAAATGTCAGGTTTCTGTGCTGTAAAAAAATGAGACAAAGATAAATCATTTCAGAACTTTTTCCACCTTTAATGTGACCTATAAACTGTACAACTCAATTGAAAACAAACTGAAATCTTTTAGGTAGGGAAGAAAAAAAAAAAAAAAAAAATAATATGGTTGCATAGGTATGCACACCCTTAAACTAATATTTTGTTGAAGCACCTTTTGATTTTATTACAGCACTCAGTCTTTTTGGGAATGAGTCTATCAGCATGGCACATTTTGACTTGGCAAGATTTGCCCACTCTTCTTTGCAAAAACACTCCAAATCTGTCAGATTGCGAGGGCATCTCCTGTGCACAAACCCTCTTCAGATCACCCCACAGAATTTCAATCGGATTCAGGTCTGGGCTCTGGCTGGGCGATTCTAAAACTATAATCTTCTTCTGATGAACCCATTCCTTTGTTGATTTGGATGTATGTTTTGGGTCGTTGTCATGCTGAAAGATGAAGTTCCTCTTCATGTTCAGCTTTCTAGCAGAAGCCTGAAGGTTTTGTGCCAATATTGACTGGTATTTGGAACTGTTCATAATTCCATCTATCTTAACTAAGGCCCCAGTTCCAGCTGAAGAAAAAAAGCCCCCATGATGCTGCCACCACCATGCTTCACTGTGGGTATGGTGTTCTTTTGGTGATGTGCAGTGTTGTTTTTGCGCCAAACATATCTTTTGGAACCTTTTCCCACATGCTTTTGGGAGACTTCAGATGTATTTTTGAAAATGTAGCCTGGCTTGGATATTTTTCTTCGTAAGAAAAGGCTTTTGTCTTGCCACTCTACCCCATAGCCCAGACATATGAAGAATAGAATGGAGAATGGAGATTGTTGTCACATGTACCACACAGCCAGTACATGCCAGATATTCCTGCGGCTCTTTAATCTTGGTAGCCTCCCAGACCAGTTTTCTTCTTGTCTTTTCATCAATTTTGGAGGGAGCTCCAGTTCTTGGTAATTTCACTGTTGTGCCATATTTTCTCCACTTGATGATGACTGTCTTCACTGTGTTCCATGGTATATCTAATGTCTTGGAAATTCTTTTGTACCCTTCTCCTGACTGATACCTTTTAACAATGAGATCCCTCTGATGCTTTGGAAGCTCTCTGTGGACATGGCTTTTGCTGTGGGATGCGACTAAGAAAATTTCAGGAAATACCAACTAGAGCAACTGAACTTTATTTGGGGTTAATCAGAGGCACTTTAGATGATGGCAGGTGTATGCTGACTCCTATTTACCACGATTTGGAATGTGATTGCTTAACACAGCTACATCCCAAGTTATGAGGGTGTGCAGACTTATGCAACAACATTATTTTTTTAATTTTTCTTCCCTCCACCTAAAAGATTTCAGTTTGTTTTTCAATTGAGTTGTACAGTTTATAGGTCACATTAAAGGTGGAAAAAGTTCTGAAATGATTTATCTTTGTCTCATTTTTTTACAGCACAGAAACCTGAAATTTTAACAGGTGTGTGTAGACTTTTTATATCCACTGTATATCCAATCCCTTTTTAAAGTTATCTATCGAATCCGCTGTCACCACCTCCTCTGGTAGAGAATTCCACAGATTAACCACCCTTACTGTGAAGAACCCCTTTCTTTCTTTAAGGTGGAATCTTTTTACTTCTAACCTCAAAGGATGTCCTTGTGTCATCTGAAAATATTTTGGCACAAAAAGCTCCCTTGACAAATCTTTATACTGACCCTGGATGTATTTATATAAGGTAATCATATCCCCTCTTAGACACCTTTTTTCTAGAGAAAATAAGTTTAATTTGGTTAGTCTTTCTTCATATCTTAGCCCCTCCATTCTCCGTATTAGTTTTGTTATCCCTCTCTGTACTTTTCCCAGTTCTAAGATGTCCTTTTTATGAAGTGGTGCCCAACACTGTAGTCCATATTCCAAATGAGGGTGTACTAGGGATTTGTATAGTGGTAGAATTATATTTGCCTCCCTTGCTTCTATACCCTTCTTAATACATGCTAATATTCTATTTGCCTTTGAAGATGCTGCTTGGCATTGAGCACTGTTACCTAGGCGGTTGTCCACAAGCACTCCCAAATCGCTTTCAATTTCTGATACCCCTAGATTTGTTTCATTAAGTTTATAAATTGCATGGTAATTTTTCCTTCCAAGGTGCATAACCTTACATTTATTCATATGAAATCTCATCTGCCATGTAATTGCCCATTTATCTAATTTATGCAAATCCCTTTGGAGGGAAAGTGCATCATTTTCTGATTTAATTACCTTGCACAACTTTGTGTCATCTGCAAAAATGGAGACAATACTTTCCAGTCCTACTTCTAAGTCGTTAGGACCTAATACTGAGCCCTGAAGAACCCCACTTACCACATTATTCTAATCGGAGGATGTTCCATTTACAACAACCGCTTCCTGTCTTTTAGCCAACTCTCAATCCATGTGCATATATATTCTGCAATTCCTGTATCCCTTAGTTTGCACAATAGTCTCCCATGTGGCACTGTATCAAAAGCCTTTGCAAAATCTAAAAAGACTACATCCACTGAGTTCCTACTAACCTCCTCATAGAAACTAATTAGATTTGTTTGACATGATCTATCCCTTATAAATCCATGTTGGCTCCTATTTATAATCCTGTTTGAATAGACATATTTGTGTATATTATCCCATATTAACCCTTCTAAAAGCTTTCCCACTACTGAAGTGAGGCTTACAGGTCTATAATTCCTCGGATTTGCTCTTGCTCCCTTCTTAAATCTAGGTATCACCTCTGCTTTCGCCAGTCGTCTGGTAGAGACCCTGTGTTGAGTGAATCTTGAAAAAATTTTATATAATGGTTTGGCTATTACAGAACCCAGTTCCCTCAGTACCCGTGGATGTATTCTTTCAGGACCTGGAGCTTAATTAGCATTTTTTTTTCCATCCTCTTTTGGATTTCTTTCTGCATTTACCAATTACTTAGTGATGGTAGTGTAGCCCCATTATATTGCAGTGTCCTAATCACATATATAGTTGTGAGCATGCGTCCTGTTGCTAACACTGCGGGCTCGCGTAGCGAGGGCCCCAGTTGCTGGCATGGAGCGCCCTTGCCAGCAACTGAGGCCCTCGTGATACCCTCAAAATTTACGGAGTTACGAAACAAAAATATGAGACGCGTTACCACCTCGCAAAAACAGCCCGAAACCCATTGCACATGAAAACATGAAAAACACAATAAATACACACAATAAATACATAAAAAGCTTACCTACAGCAAGGGGGGGCACCCAGGACCTCAAAAACTGAAGTTACACCTCAATTTAACTCCAAATAAAAGAGTTTAGACACCCGAAAATCCCCTAAGCGAGAGAAAAAAATGGCCGCTGAAAAAAACGAAAACGAGGCCACAGCACTCTAAAGATGCAAATCACCACCAAACACCTACGGATTTTCCGAAAAAGACGTCCGAGATCTGAAAACAAGGACGCAACCCACGCAACACGAAAAACATTAGAAACACAATAAATACACACAACAAACACATAAAAAGCTTACCTACAGGAAGGGGGGGCACCCAGGACCTCTGCAAGTGAAGTTACGCTTCGATTTAAGTCCAAATTTCGGAGTTTAGACACCCGAAAATCACCTAATCAAGAGAAAAAATGGCCGCCAAACAAAACGAAAATGAGGCTAAAGGACCCTAAACACGCAAAACACCACCAAACACCTACGCATTTTCCGAAAGAGTCAGACGACAGCTGAAAACAAGTACACAAAATCAGCCACAGCCGCATACCACACATTAGGCGCCATTTTAGAACACT
Source organism: Discoglossus pictus (assembly GCA_027410445.1). Taxonomy (NCBI): domain Eukaryota; kingdom Metazoa; phylum Chordata; class Amphibia; order Anura; family Alytidae; genus Discoglossus; species Discoglossus pictus. Next base: position 322,378,578 of record CM050166.1, on the reverse strand, counting down.
AACTTATACAATCCAGAAGTACACAGCTACGCTAACGCACACTATTACACTGCACACATTCATGACACAGCAGCTCCATAGCACTGATCCTGCAGCAACATGAAAACAGATTGCCAGCACTTCAACACAATGCTTCCTGCATATATTACTTCACAATAGGTAAAGTATATTAATTTCTTATTTTGTTAATTATTCATTGCCATACCAAAAAAAAACACCAACGCTGCTCATAGCACACAAACAACCAAGAGCCTCGCAATGAGCGCCGAAGGATCTTAAAACACCAACAAAATTAATTTTGCACGCAAACAACATTACCTGCCTTACAATCTTATTGCTGTCATTTTTTGACGGGCAAGTCGCTAGTATATATATATAGTTAGTAAATAAATAGTACATTTGTGTTCACATTTGAATGTCTAAAACAAGTTAAAACAACTTGTTTCATGCCCAGAATTCGGAGAAATACAGTTATTACACTGCATTCTGGGAACCTGAGCAGGGACATACTGAACAATTCCATTGTGAATTTGGATCATTTAAATATAATCTTTAGATTATCTCCTCATCATTTCTCAGGCTTCCTTTCTTACTCGCATTAGTTTAGAGCTGGATTCACTAAGGTTTGCCAAGGTGGAGAATGTGCCTTGGTGGCTATTATCTATGTGTAAATGTAGTCATTGGCAAAAACTAGATTTTAAATTGCATATTTACATGTATAAAGTGTCATCTAAACATTGAGTTGTTAAAATATCATATGGGCTTGCTTTGATATAGTTTGAAAAGCACTTACCCAATTTAATAAGCACAACTGCACAGAAGAAGAGTTTAAAAACAAATAGTATGTCTTTATTAATATATATTAGCAGCAGAATTACTGCAAAATGCAAAGGTCTGTGAACTTTTATATTTAAAAAGCCAGAATACATCAAACTTCAGAGCAAGAGATTGTTAGAGAGTCTGTATAAGGGAATTAGCATAACTGCAAATATAGAACTAGACTTACTTATTATAATATACTTCCTCACTTACGGCCTTATTAAATTGCGATTCGGCCAATTGAATAGGGCTCTATTTAAGCACACAGCATATATTTTTTACAGAAGTTTTTAGTTAGTGAGCTTCTATCCAAAAGCGAGGTCTTCACTAACTAAAGACTTCTGTAAAAAAATATGCTCTGTGCTTATATGGAGCCCTATTATATTGGCCGAATTGCAATTTAATAAGGGTGTTAGCCTGTACAGCTGGTTTAGCGCCACTGTCGATAGCGCTTATGATGTATATAGCAGATTCTGGGGTGGGATTGCTATCTACAAATGCTTATTTTAATATCAAAAAGAACATATTTTTTCCTTTTCAACAATCTTATGGTGCAGAGCCCAGTTGGTGACTGTTAATGGGGGCTGCTAGTGTTTGATCTTTAGTCATTAATTGACACAGTTGTAGCTTATTGTACAAAGATTTCATGTGACCTTCAATTGTGAATTTATTAAAACTTGATTCACTATTTAATTGCCCTGGTTTAGGGTCATAAATAAATAATTCATACATACAGCTCTTTAATGAGACACTAAAGTCACTGTGTGCACTCTGCACCATCAGACAGAGAGTAGGAAATCTGTTAAAAGCAATATGGCAGATTCCATAGCAGCATAAATGCATATAAAAGGTAATAAACAGTAGTCATTTAGTTAATTTGTCAGCAATTGTAAAAAGGAAAGCACTTTTCCCACATCCACTGTCTACCCGATGGTGCAGAGCACATATGGTGTCTCTTTAATATACAAACGAATGAGGAGGACAATTGGTGGTTATGAGATATCATCACACTACAAGTTCCCAGATATCTGGGCTCATATTGAGGCTATCCCTGCAAGTCGTTCATATGCACAGGCGTTGCACTCCTGTAACATGGGCGCCTTTGGATATGGTAGGCAGCTGTCAGAAGAATTAGCAGACACACTGGACTTTGCAATCATTTTGCAGGCAGTTTGCTATCCATAGCTCAGATATGCCACCCATTCCTTCTGCTCCATTTGTGCTTGCATATAATCCCAGGCCAGCAACTGTACATAAAGCCAGGACCTGTCAGGAAGCATAACAGTGTGAAAAAGGATATGGGACTCTAAGATTTATGTATTTAAACTTTACAACAGGGCTATTTTGCTTTCAAAATACGTTGTTTGAAGCATCATGCAGTATACAGTTTACTGGGTCCTCCATTACATTGCACAGTTCTGGGGTATACAGTTCATTGTGTACACAGACCATAAAACAGCTACTATACACATAAATACACATACTGAAAAATCTGGGGGGAATTTGTTAAGTTTTTAAGGGCAAAAATCATCGACCTCCATGGTAATTGGTGTTAAACTGGGGAGCAAGGGGGGCAAATTCCCTCCGATTTTTTTTTCAGCATGTGTATGTATGTGTATAGTAGCAGTTTTATGGTCTGTGCATACAACGAACTGTATACCTCTACACCTACCCCTACACCCTTGCCTTGTGGGGAGGATAGGGTTCATTGGGTTCCACAGGAAACTCCATTGCAGGGGGTCTCAGTGTGGGTGGGTCCATGTAAACCAATGAGTTCCCCATTAGTCTTATTGAAACCACTCTGTTTAATATTGACTATCAAAGCTTTCCAATATTTATGATCTGCTATTTATGACAGTCTGTTGCCCCTTTAAAAAACGAAATTGTTCTATTTTCTTTAGGTTCTTCTGGAAATTGACGATTATACTCAAAGCAATTGAGTGTTCCTTTGTCATAGTATATATGATGTGTGATACAGTAATGAGCAGCTTTCACAGTGACTCGGGCACATACTTATTTGCACTTTGTTTAAACCCACTGTGGCACAGAGGCTGTGGAACACTGGCTGGGGCAGAGTGGCTGCAGCACAGAGGCTGGGGCACAGTGGCTGGGGTACATTGGCTGGGGCACATCGGCTGCTGCACACACACACTCTCTCTCACCGGGTGTCGCAATCGGTCGCCGTCTGCAACGTTGCAACCCGAGGCCGAAGTGCCCGACGGAGTGACGTCGTAACCCAAAAATGAAGCAACCCTAGTGAGTCGCAACCCGAGGTTCCACTGTATATAAAAACTTTGAAATGAGCATATTTAGGCAGAAAGAAATCATAAAGCTGGTTTGTTATAACAAAAATAAATACATGAAGATATCTGCTGGTCAGTGTGCTGGTCAGTGGAGGCATCCATGATACTGTTGTGGAAAGGGGAGTTTCTGCAGGAGCAACTGAAGAATGTACCTTGTGAAAGAGTTAAATAGCAAATACTAAAAGTTTTAATGATATAACAACCCCCCTCTCCCTTTTGCCCCCAACCTCACTCTCCGTTGATAAATAAGATAATCACAACCCTCAGGTCTTCCACCATGTACTGTATGGACTGAGCATTAATTGCAAGGGGTGCGGTTTTATACATTCCTTTTGCACCTACAAAGGCAAATTTGTTGTCTCTTCTAGATGGAAAATTCAAGCTCAAATTTGCAGAGGGATAGTCACTTAAAAACTAGTTGATCTTAGGTAAAAAAAAAATGTACACTCAACTGCTCAGAATATGCCATTAAAGCTGTGGAGTAATTAGGAAGCTAGGTTTCACAGATAGTGATTAATCTTGTGATTAATCATGGTTAAAACAATTATATATATATATATATATATATATATATATATATATAGTAAATAAATAGTACATTTGTGTTCACATTTGAATATCTAAAATAAGATTTAAAAAAAAAAAATTCATGCCCAGAATTCAGAGAAATACAGTTATTACACTGCACTCTGGAAACCTTGGCACCCATGGGGATTGGTCGATCATGGATAAATGTAGTTTCTGGTTGACTGAGAGTTACATATAGGAAGCTAGGTTTCACAGATAGTGATTAATCTTGTGATTAATCATGGTTAAAACAATTATATATATATATATATATATATATATATATATATATATATATATATATATATATATATATAGTAAATAAATAGTACATTTGTGTTCACATTTGAATATCTAAAATAAGATTTAAAAAAAAAATAATTCATGCCCAGAATTCAGAGAAATACAGTTATTACACTGCACTCTGGAAACCTTGGCAGGGACATGCAAATGTGCCCACAAAGACTTTCCTATTGCAATCCATAACCATATTAAACATGGTTTCCCTTAAGCATATGCCAGCTGTCTCAAACAGCTTTGAGTAAAGCTAGGGTTGGTTTGTACACAAACTAGGAATCCCACCAACGTACCGCCATTTCAAGGTTACTGCCTATCATCAGCATGGGGCCGAATCCCAGCTTGTGTAGTGGATATTTTGAGTAAGTAGATCACCACAACAATCATTTATAATATGGTGGGCAAAAGAGCGATAGAAGCCCTCCACCGTACAGTAGTACAGTAAATAACTAGTACATCTGTGTTCACAAATATATCTAACGAGCTTTCAAGAGTTGTACCTCTCTTTAACAAGTAGAGCAATATTGAATATGGTAATCAATCTAATAGAGAGCAGAGATTCAAAGTGATGCCCACTTGGACATAGACAGGCATCATAAGTTTTGTACTGATCATTAAAGTGTGCAAGTTTAAAGTGTGCAAGTTTAAAGTGTGCAAGTTTAAAGTGTGCAAGTTTAAAGTGTGCAAGTTTGAGGAAAGTAATATTAAATAATTAGGGCCGTAAATATCCCGACAAATTGAGGAGTAGAAAAATATCAATAAGACATGTACATATTTAAAGATTTTTTTTGTAGGGAGCTGTTACCATTTTTGGGATGCAATGTTCAATAACACACACATGCATTATTCCCAGCGTTGTATGCCTTGTAATACGTTATAATATTCCAGCCAGGAGTCAGATTAACTATGAAGAGCCAAAAATAGCTCATGTGGCCAGTGAATCACGTCTAGTGTTCTGCACGACCTTGCTGTACATCTGTGTGCTTGTCATGTACCCACCAGTGTCAGCTCCTCTGATATTGCCTTCTAGGCATGTTCCTAATTTGTAAAATGTAAATCTGTCAGTCCATTCAAATCAGGTTTAGATCATAAGTAACCTTTACGAGACTGCATCCTTTCATTAAACTGTAGTGTGATATCATGCAATATGATGTGTATTTATTAGTACATTTGGAAGTAAGTTGCTTAAGAAGCTGTTCATGTGTCGGCTCTTCAATGTCATAAACTGACCACAAAGCTACAGTGAAATGCAGTGGAGATAACATCCATACAGTGCTTTGTTAAACTTAGCTTACTTTGAAAAAAATAACACACACATTTCTCAATTTTGTGCCATAACTATGAAATTGAATATACTGTATGCTAGTGTTTGCCTCTATGTTGACATGACCATCCTAGTCCCAATTTTTTGATCATGCATTTTAGAGTTTGTACTATCCATTAAAAATGTTTATTTTTATCATGAACAATAAATGAAATGAGTTGAAAGTTCCACTATAGAATTTATATTTAAAATTTACATTTACACACTTTATAGAAAAAACTGACCATAGTGATCCTTTAATGGATATAAAAGATGGGTTTTCCTTGTTTCTTTAGCATTTCTGTATTTTTTCAATTATTTCCATGTTCTCTACTTTTATAATTCAACTGGCTTTTTAAAAAGAACTCCCTTCGATAATGTAGTGAAAACTGATATCATTTAATTATTTCCTTTTTTGTAAACAAATGTTTTCTTTGCTTTATAATATGGGAAAATGGCTGTGCTGTTTACAATATGGCCAACAATGTGATATGGTGAATATAAGCCATTTATGACAATGCAACAGTATTTGTTAAAAATAACACATTCTAGATCTGTAGAAGTCATTTTCTAAAAAAAACAACAACACAGATCCTCAAGGGAATCCAGCCATTATTGGGACTTCCCAAGTTTCTCAGAAAAGTAACCACGGCTGACAGTTACAATACTTTCCTGGTAAAAGCATTAGCTTGTTAAAAGCTTGTTTTGATCAATGGCAATGCAATGGAAACATGTAATTGATTCCCACTAATTGAGGCTTCAGGGATAACCGTCCGGTGGCACTGACACTATTATCTCACAATCTTCTCTCGCAGGTCTTCAAAAACATCAACCATGAAGAAACAGCACATGGGCAAGGGAGTCGGAGACTCATCAGCTTTACTTTGTCAGGTAAAGCGTCTGCTTTATATCACACTATAAATCCCATGAATGGAAATAACACACAAAGCTGATTTATTTTTTATGATGCATTTATTATAGTTCTTGGTTGACATACATAACACTATAACCCGAAAACTATAAATAGATGCAAAACATCTCCTTCATAACCAAAAAATTATGCTTTCAAAATGGATAGACCTCCCATGCTTTATGCAACACCACAGAACCTATCAAACTGATTTGTAATAAATTGGGTAGAGACTGTGTTACATAAAGAACAAATACCAGAAAGAGCGTTTGCCAAGTGGAGCCCTTATCAGACAGCAAAAGCTTAAAAGCACTTTCCAAAATGCAGTAGACTCAGTTATCTGGCACACATGGGGATTGGTAGATGCCGGATAAATGTAGTTTCTGATTGATTGAGCGTTACATATAAAAGAGGCCTAGATTAGCTGCCCATAGTCAGTCATTGTCATTGAGGACTGTTCTAGCAGCAGCAGCTTTCACTCCTCACTTACGCACAGGTACGTTCAGCTGGCGGGTGCGGTGCTGACCCCGGGGAATGTAACACCAACACTGCACTGGCTCAGTCGCTCATGCCTGTCTGCTTCCAGGTAAAACTGAATTTCAGACACATACAGTGGATGATATCTAGGGACCTGTAAGCATTTGTTAAGCTGTAAATTCAATGTTTTATTTAAAGTACAGTATTGATTTTTTTTCTGGTTTCTTGCGTTCCGGTTAACTGAGAGTCTACTGTACAACCGTACTGGTACATCACTGAAGTACTGAGGGGCACAACCCCTGTTTGGGGACTGAAAGCTATTGCTTTTTATTCTAATAAACTAATTTTTTAAACTGTACCCAATTCTATATCTTTCATCTAACTAAAATGGATCTTAATCTAATAAAATGTAATGATTAATTACAGAAGATGAAATGGTAAGCTTCTTAATTATGTAATAAGCAAAAGCTTATAATGAGACTATAACTATATTCATTTTCTAAAATAAATTTTAACACGAAAAAGATGCACACACGTGTAGGATATAAACCTAAAGGTGAGAAAATCCCAGTTTACATGTTACATATGAAATCTGGGTTATTTTTTATCCACCTTTCCAGTAAAAGGGAGTCCTATATGTCAGAATATTACAGTAAAATATATATTTATAATGACACAATTCTCTAGCCACTTAAAGCTACCAGCAGATGACTTTGCGGGTTAGGTGGGAAAAAAGCTACTCGATGTGAAAACTTGAACTGCGTGCCCGCAAATCCTTTGTTCTTTCAAGCCCGTAACTGCTACATTCCAATTTCGCTATTAAATTGCAACAAAGCCACTAGCATTCAACCTTGGAACCCGCAAATGGTGCCAAGAAGCCAATGTGGGCTATAGAGGACCCGCAGGCCGCTGAAATCCCTATCCGTAGCACTGTAAATGCAAATAAAAACACACTACTGTAGTTTTATGAAAAGGGAAAGTGATCTTAGGTCATAGAATTAATAGCACTACATTCTCAAGCTTGTAAATCGGCCAAATAAAATACTTTATTTCCTGTTTATTTCCCATGTTATATAAATCCCGGCAATCAATATGTTAATATATATATAATGGAACTCGCATGTAATAGAATATCATATTTACGGCTTTATCAATATTGCGTTATTTCTGGAATGTGGGTCAGATCGTAACTCGTAATTGAAGCCCGTAGGACTTTGAAATCTAACTTCCCCTTTTTCAGTGACGCAATGCTGACGATCTCTTTTACCATTGGCTCCATCTAAACCCATAAATAGGGGTTTGACTAATTGATCATGTGCAGGGACGCACATCCGACGTTTGGCAAATGGTTTACGGGTTTCCATCTCAAGCCCGTAACTCGCAGCATGATCTAATTTAATCACTCTGTAAATCGGCCAGATTTCAAGCCTGCAGCTGTTGTGGGTCACACGTTGCATTTATGGTGCTCAAATTTAATGTGGCTGTCAGTCTCCATTCTCTGTCTAACCCTAAAACATCTTAGATCCTTCCATCCTACTTCTCCTAATCTCTCATCTTGACCTGTTGTCCCCATGACTTTTGCACGTTGAACTATTTCAGCAACAAACCCAAAACACACGTTATGCTCTGTCTGGTATGTTTGTTTAATTAAATTAACTCCCTTGTACCCCGAAAAATGATGTGCACCTTGGATTGTACAAACATGAATACATAAAATAGCTCTAGAAATTTACATTGAGTCTTTTAATATTCATAAAGACCACTTTATGATGGACTGTTTTGCTGAGAAATTGTTAACCAACTAAGATATTTTGAAACCTGCTTTATATTAGCGACATAATATCATTGCTTGCAGATACCCCCTCTACACATTAGTATCTATCTTTTACAGGACTGAAGGATCCCTTTACATTTTTATTAATAAAACACTGATCACCGGTAAGGCTTGGTAGAATAGCAGATTTATATACATATAATGAATATAGAAAGTTCCCATTGGGGTAAAAAATCTGAATATAAATTGCTGTAAGAATATTTTGTCACGTCTTCTGTCATTAGTATGTATTTAGTGCTTCTAAATTGGCTCTCAAGTGTCATATGCTTCAGTTGTCACTAACAGAGCGTATCAAGGGCATATAAATAACCATTAACAACATGTAAATATTTGGATTTGTTGGTCTTATGAGAGAAGTTTATAGACACCAGACACAAAACCATCCCACCGTGTATTTATTGTAGTTTTTCCAAATTATTCACTTGGCATCTTTGGTCTGTATGTTTATGAAAATGTCATGAAAGAAGAAAGAAGAAAGGAAAAGAGGACAAAGAATGAGATAGGTGGTAGGAAGAGAGGGGAAGAGGGACAGAAAAAAATGAGAGTCAAGAGCGATACAGAAGGAACAAAAGAGATGGAGAGTGGGACAGAAAAGAGATTTGAAGAGGTAAGGTGGAAGAGGGAAGAAAGACAGTGAGGGACGCCAAGGATCGGCGAAAGATAGGCACAGGGATAGAAAATGGAGATACAGGGGGTGAAGGGAGACAAAAAGGTTAGATGAGATGAAATGTGTGGTGACACATTGGAGAGGAGAGACAAGGGGATTTGAGATATTTGGGAGGTAGAGGGATAGTGGGAATAGAAGATGAGAAAGGGTTGAGAAGTAAAGACAGGGGAGGAGATATGGAGGGAATATTAGATAGAACGGTAAGTAGGGACAAAGCAGGAAGGGAGACAGGTGGAAGGTGAAGGGGAAACAGAGGAGGGAAAAAGATTGTGGGAAAGGAAAAAAAGGAAGACAGAGTAGAAGGTGAGATAGAGGGCAGTGGGGAGAAGGAAAAAAGAGATGAAAGTGGCAACAGAAGGGGCAGGGGAGACAGCAGTGGAATGGGAGACAAAATAGGGAAAGAGGTAGAGGGGAAAGGGGAAGCAGATGGAGGAAGGGGTAATAGATATGGAGACAGGATGGATAAAGTAGGAAAGGGTGATGAAAGGGAAAACGGGGGTATGAGAGAGATAGAATGAGGAAGGAGAGATAGAAGATAAATGTGAGATTAAAAGGAGAGACAGTAGGGGTAATGGGTGAAAGGGAGTTTGAGGGGAGAAAGGGAGAGTAGGACAAGGGTGTGGAATGAGGTATTAAATGGGACAGGAGCTGGGAAATGACAGTGTATGTGTAAGGCCGCCCCAAAAAAATAATACAAATTTAAATTGGCAGTGTAAATTCTTAGGTTTTTAACGGTGCAGACTAATAACAACAGCTATAGTGATCGTATGGTAAAGCTTTCCTGGCTAGGATGTTCAGAAATTCTGTTTCTTTCCTATTTGAATTACTTAATCTATAATATTCTTGCTGTAAAACAGTGCATAGTATAAAAAGAGACCATATTCTAATAAGTTTAATTGATTTCAAAACATTTTAATATTTGTTCTGTAATTTTAATACCTGTTCTCATTCTAGACTTCCAAGCTCTCGGTTTGAAAAAAGGGATGTTTTTTAACCCGGACCCGTATCTAAAAATCTCTATCCAGCCTGGAAAACACAGTATCTTCCCAGCTCTGCCTCACCATGGCCAGGAGAAGAGGTCAAAGATCATTTGCAACACAGTTAATCCAGTCTGGAAAAGAGAGGTACAGGCCTAACTTTAACCATTTGCCAGTGATTTATAATTTTACATTGTTACAGTGTAGACTAATATGCGCGTCTCACACAAGAAATACAGTTGTATTGTTTCCTGGCTTTATGAACGTTCAGCTAAACAGAGACTCTGCCACCCCAAACTCAAGTTGCTTTTTAAGTTGCTTTTAGAGCGCATGTACATTGTACAAGCCATTTTTTCTATATTAAGCCATTCCTGAGGTATTCTGCATTATTTGTATGTCATTAATATACAAAAGGGCAGCTCCTGAATATTAATTAAACATTTTGATGTTGTAACCAATAACACAGTTTGTTGTTTCTGTGGTGGCAAAAAAAATGGACTCCAATCATGGGTATAGGAACTGGGGGGGAGAAAAACAGATAGCATAATGTATAGCCAGATTTTAATTACCTTCAAGGTGAAAACAACGTACCTCTGCGTTGACAGGGTGCCTTAAATATGATAAATTTGTATCTGCTTATGACTTATAGTGGATCAACAAAAAGTTTTTTTTTTAAAGAAACCTGAGTGTTTTTTGAAAGCCCTTTTCTGAAAGAATATTAGTTTTGATACTTTGCTTAAAGCGACAGTGTAGTATTCTACCTTTCATTGGTTTAGGTGGTAAAGATCAGTGTAAATAACTTTGTAGTTGGTTGTGATTAAAATGTTGATGTTTTGGGAGTAAACTGACACTGAAAAAATGCTGCCCCACTGATCTTTGTCAAGTAGCAGGCTGGGCAGAATATTTCCTATGGCTCTCCCAATAAAGCTGTGCAGTAAATAGGCAGCAGCAAGGTAATTAGCTGCAGCATACGCACAGTTTGTAAAGATGGGAGGAGCCCTCACCTAAATAAACACAAATTTCAGTATCAATTTGTTTGTATATTTTCAATCATAATTATTTGAAAAAGCTGCTTATACTTTTGTTTACTATTTTGAAAGCTAGAACATTATAGAGACCGTTAAATAAAATGCAAACTAAGAGCCTCATGTAATTCAAGTAAATTGCTTTCATAAATAATTTCATCTGCGGGAGCTTTTGTCACATGTACACATGTATTCAAAGCACCACATATGTAATAATACTTAGCATCACCTAGGGATTCTCTCCATCCATGCACTCGGCTCACTTATGATCGTTCCAGTCCCCACTGAAATGTTATCCCCCTTTCCTTGATCACCCTTGATCTCCCATCTACATAACCGTGGGGGCTCATTGAGACCCCATGGCACCTAAAATATTAACCCAGTGTCACAAAGGTCTTTAAAGGATGCCAGTGGCACCTAAATGTTAACCCCCAACACGGGGGTCCCTAACAGACCCCTGTGGCATAAATATTTAACCCCAATTCCGTGGTGGTCCTAGAACGACATCTAACTATTAACCCTCCACAGAGGTCCTTGAAGGACCTCTGAAACATCAGGGTTAAACATTTATGGCACAAGGGTCGGTTAGGAACCCTTTGACACTAGGTTAATATTTTAGGTACCATGGGGGTCTCAATGAACCCCATGTTTTTTTAGACTGCGGTGATTGTGGAACAGGGGAATGGTTTTAAGGAGGGAAGGGGACAGTTGGCAGTGAGCAGAGAGGTGACAGTGGGCAGTACTCATAATATTTCTTAGACAAAATCAGTACTATTATGAGTTGCTAGTAATAAGTAATTTTGAGTAATTTAGAATAGAATAGCTTTTTTGAGCCAAGACAACTTGTAATATTCCTGATGTGTAAATATATCAATGGAGAAGCGAGTAGGAGTAGCACACTCACGACCATGCTGAGAGGGGGGAATAGAATAGCTGGGGTAAAGTTACTGAGCAGTTTTCCCATTGCACATTTAAAATAGCATTGGAGTTCCATGTCCCTATTAAAGTATAACAAATTTCAATCTGATTGCATGTCTGCATGTTGTACACTAGATGTCATGGTGATACTTCATGTGACTAAATATTCATCTAGCTTTGCACTGATTTGAACAGCGTTCATTTGAACTGCTTATAAACTCATCTACAAGCTGTAAGGTAGGGTCCTCTCCTACTGGAAGTAAAGGAGGAATCTTAATTTAATAAATGAGGATGATGGTTACTTAAGAGAAAGTTTATCTGGTCACTATAGTAGTGATCTGACAGCTACATATATTTTGGATTTTCTATTAACAAATATGAGTGGATAAAGAAGTTGCAAGTGAGGACCCAAATTTATTTCCACTGGCGCCCTCCATTCACTAGATCGTCCGCTGCCTGTAACTGGCGGTGGTGACTTGTATAACGTGTTAGGCTCTCCTCATCCCTGAGGACCTACAGAAAAAGTCTTAGGCGCCGACTGTTGAGAACCACTTGGATATGGAATATACATTTATATATACAGTATCTCCCAAAAGTGAGTACACCCCTCACATTTTTGTAAATATTTTATGATATCTTTTCATATGAGAACACTGAAGAAATGCCCCTCTGCTACAATGTAAAGTAGTAAGTATACAGCCTGGATAACAGTGTAAATTTGCTGTCCCCTCAAAATAACTCAACACACAGCCATTAATGTCTAAACCGTTGGCAACAAAAGTGAGTACACCCCCCAAGTGGAAATGTCCAAATTGGGCCCAATATGTCAATATTTTGTGAGGCCACCATTATTTTCCAGCACTGCCTTAACCCTTATGGGCATGGAGTTCACCAGAGCTTCACAGGTTGTCACTGGAGTCCTCATCCACTCCTCCATGATGACATCACAGAGCTGGTGGATGTTAGAGACCTTGCACTCCCCCACCTTCCATTTAAGAAAGCCCCACAGATGCCTAATAGGGTTTAAGTCTGATGACATGTTTAGCCAGTCCATCACCTTTATATTCAGCTTCTTTAGCAAGCACACATGCAGGCCCAGACCACGATACCCCACCACCAAAAGTATACATCTATATCGAGGAAAGGTAGTTGTAATAATCCCTAAATGACAGATAAAAGGATGAGGCACAAAGAAAAGAAAAACACTGATGAGATGAAACCCTCAGTTAATGTAAGCAGCGATGCAGAGAGAGTGGAGGCAGCATCTGACATCATCAAGTAAATGCATATAGGGGGGATCAACACAACATATATACTCATATAGACATATGTGTATATATGTTTGGTCTGGGTCTGCATGAGTGCTGCCGGCACTGGGTAGCTACAGTTCATTGAGGGAACCATGAATGCCAACATGTACTGTGACATACTGAAGCAGAGCATGATCCCCTCCATTCAAGACTTGGCAGCAGGGCGATATTCCAACATGATAACGACCCCAAACACACCTCCAAGATGACCACTTCCTTGCTAAAGAAGCTGAAGGTAAAGGTGGTGGACTGGCCAAGCATGTCACCAGACCTAAACCCTATTGAGCATCTGTCTGGCATCCTCAGAAGGTGGGGGAGTGCAAGGTCTCTAACATCCACCAGCTCCATGATGTCATCATGGAGGAGCGGAAGAGGACTCCAGTGGCAACCTGTGAAGCTCTGGTGAACTCCATGCCCATGAGGGTTAGGGCAGTGCTGAAAAATAATGGTGGCCACACAAAATATTGAAACTTTGGGCCCACTTTGGACAATTCCACTTAGAGTTGTACTCACTTTTGTTGCCAACGGTTTAGACATTAATGTCTGTGTGTTGAGTTATTTTGAGGGGACAGCAAATTTACACTGTTATACAGTCTGTACACTTACTACTTTACATTGTAGAAGAGTGTCATTTCTTCAGTGTTGTCACATAAAAAGATATAATAAAATATTTAAAAAAATGTGAGGGGTGTACATACTTTTGTGAGATATTGTAAGTATGTTAGTTGTTAGGTGAGCTTTAGTACAGATGTCAGATACTGTTTCATAATTTATAATAGCATTATTCATTGATAAATACATTTTAATTTATCATTGAATAATGCGTATCAGCCCCCGAGTGTTTGGTTCCTCTCTGATAAGGTAATTAAGAGGAGAGTTGGGGGTTGGCAGAAAGACAGGATTTCAATAACAGTCATATATGATAAGAGAATAAACAAGCATTGATAGGCTGCCCCAACAGCAAAGACTCATCACAAGGTAATCTTCTAACACAAGAAGTCATGAAGCAATGGAAATCATCATGTGGAAGTATTCATTGTGTCTGAAAATTTAGCAACTTCCTGATGGAAAAAAGCCACACCTCAAAAAAGAACTACACTTGAAAACAAACAAAATGTTTTTAGAATGTAAAACATAATAATACAGCCACTAATTTGTACCTTTTATATGCAATGATTCTGTAGTGGAATCTACTAGTTTGGTTTGTGCTGACCCTTCTGTATGCACAATTGGGAGAAGGCAGCTATAGATGCCTGTGCTTTCAGCAGGGCTAATATAAGGCAAACTAGTCTACAAGGACAAGCCTTCAGGAGAAAGTAGCAGATATAATAAGCTCTGAAAAGAAAATGGAACCACGCAGTAAATAATAATTCCATGTAAAAAATGTAAAATCTAAAGGTTATGTTTATATTGCATACTTTCAAAAATCAGTTTGCCTATTATTATAAGTGTGGTTATTCAAGAGATCCTATAATAACAATGGAACTACAAGGAATCTGTATTATAATTATTTAAAATTATTATGACCACTTGAAGAAACTGCTACTCAACTTTAATTTAACAAATCATGTCAGGGAGGAACAGGCAGTTTCTTCTGCAGCAGTTTTTTATCACATTAAAGTGTTTTTTCGTCTTCAAAACAAAAGCATATATAATATATATACCATATTTAATACTTAAATGTGCTCTTTTAAAGGCATTATCAAATGTGTTGAAACTCTGTGTTGTTGAAATGCATTACTGTTATTGGCCACACTTATTTCTTTTCTTCTAATAATAAGTTATTTTTTCCCAAAACATTGTCCTTGGATTTTGTCCTCTGCAGCATTTCAGCTTTGTTTCTCTTCCAACTGATGTCTTGGAAATTGAAGTGAAGGATAAGTTTGCAAAAAGCCGTCCCATCATTAAACGTTTTTTGGGAAAGCTGTCCATGCCAGTGCAGAGACTGTTAGAGAGGCACGCAATTGGGTAAATATCACACATTTATTCTGAAAATATATAATATGAGTACCCTAGGTTCTGATTTAACTCAATTACATTTTATCTACTAACTATGAATTAATGATTAAACATTTTGTAGAGCTCCACTGCTTGTGCTCATTTAGAGATTTGTTAGGATATATTTACTAAAGGATGAAATACTGGCACTGTTAAAGCTTAGTACTTATGTTACGTATGATAACATATGAATCGAGAGGTTCTTTAAAGGACTATTCTAGTATTGCAAAAACTTCACGTTCACATGCTTGTGACATATGTAACGCAATTATTATATTAGCATGCATGCAAGAACAGAGAATCATTGTTATATTTAGATCACTAAGATTGGGTCGGAATTATTCCATCTTAATCTGCTAGTCTGTCTGTGGTTTAAAGGACAGTTATTTTATAACCTATTATCCTACATAAACATTCAAAATAGGTGTATTTAATTCCATTTTCCGTCCTCAATGTAATTGTCATTTACATTTTGCGCTTCACTTGTAAAAATGCAACAATCTTATTAAAACATCTGGAGCCTGCCCCTTTCTCATTGTATGCTCCACTACATGCTGCCATCTTTCATCCCTATGACCTGGCACTACATTTTGGGAGCTAGACTAGACTAAGACCACACACTCAGGGGAGGGGCTTCATAACACCAGTGTCTCATGCTTTAATGACAGGGTTTGCTTTTTTCCAAACTGAAAAAATTATGGTAAAAGGTAAAAAAAGTGGAGATATGTAAATTCTCATTTTCACATGATATAGCTGCAATGTTTTATTCTTCATTGAGATGAGTATGACCAAAAAGAAGAAAGTATAGGATGTGCTAATCATTGTTCTTTTTGTTCAATATAACCTCTTTCTATAAATCATAATGTTCCTGTATATTACCCATTCCATTTAATAATTTACAGAGACCGAGTTGTCAGCTACACATTGGGGCGCCGGCTTCCTACGGACCATGTCAGTGGACAACTGCAGTTCAGATTTGAGATAACATCATCCATTCACCCAGGTGCAGTAACTATTGTGTTAATATATAACTATATTACAACCAAAGACCAGCTTGATATCCGTCACACAAACCCCAAAACTGACCCAAGAAAGGAATGTAAATGATACATTATTATGACACAAAGACAGCGCCATTCATGTTTTCCCGATGTTTAATATTGAATTTGTCTTTGTACGTAACCTCTGTATAGCACTTTGGAGTATGTTAGTGCATCACTATAATAGTTTGTAGTTGTGAGTAACGCCTTCGAGTTTTGCTCTGCACAGGCGTTACTTAGAACTGCTACCTTCTAACTGTGGGAAACCGCGCAACTACGGATGCGCAATGACATAGTCACGTATGCGCAGTTTTGCCTGTGAATCCTGCATGCGCAGTTGTCTCTCGAATCACCAATGGGCACTTGCGCCCACGGATTGCGCAGGTGCACCCGTGGAGTGTGGAAGGGACACTAAGTGGGAGGGAAGAGGCAGGGAGGGGGAGAGAAAGAGAGAGAGAGGAGGCAAAGAGGGAGGGAAAGAGACAGGAAAGAGGAGGGAGAGAGAGAGGAGGAAAAGAGAGAGAGGGAAGGGGAGAGATAGAAGAGGCAGGGGGAGAGAGGAGGAAGAGAGAGAGAAGAAGGGGAAAGAGAGAGGGGAGAGTGAGAGGGAGGGGAGAGATAGAAGAGGGAGGGGGAGGGAGGAGGAAGAGAGAGAGAAGAATGGGAAAGAGAGAGGGGAGAGAGAGAGGGATGAGGGAGAGAGGGAGGGTAATGAGAGGGAAGGGGGAGAGACGAGGCAGAGTGAGAGAAGTAGGAGAGGCAGAGAGAGAGGGAAAGAGAGAGAGAGGGAGAGAGAGAGAGACGAGGCAGGGAGAGAAGGAGGGGGAGGCAGAGAGAGCAAAGGAGGAGAGAGGGAAGGGGAGAGAAAAAGAGCAGACAGAACGCAGAGAGAGAGACAGCGCACAGAGAGAGAGAGGGAGCACAGAGAGAGAGGGCGCACATAGAGAGAGGGCACAGAGAGAGAGAGGGAACAGAGAGAGAGGGCACAGAGAGAGGGCGCACAGAGAGAGGGTGCATAGAGGGGGACAGCACAGAGAGAGACAGAACAGACATCTGAACATAACATATGATACCATCATTTATGATGGGCAAGTTACTAGTTACAAATAAAGAATATTAATAATAATATGGCAGAAAAACAGCTTTTCCCCTAAATCTAATGAACTGTTTTTTAAAAATAAAAATAAAAAAAGCTTTTACTTTTAGTCATTAGAAGATTAGATAAAAGTGCAAATACTTTGTAATAAAATTATCATGGTAATTTTAATGACTAACTCATGAGAAGAAGTAAAGTGAGCTTTTATAGCACAGTGGCTCCCTAATTGGACCGATAAAGGAGCAGTTGTGCTTCAAAAGCTCACTTTATTTTTCTCAAGAGTTAGCCACGAATTGTATAATTTTAATAACACTTTTGTTATTTTTCTTTAGTAAGTAGCTGTTTTAAAAATAACCTATAATGTAACAGTTATTCCCAAACGGAGTCAATATCCGAACAATGACCAGCACACTAATTAGGCTTAGCTTACAAATGGTTGCATGTGGAGCTTATTATACTGCAGTCCAGAAACACAGTACACCAAGTTAATTTTAGCAGGTGTAGACAATACTTGTATTTATTAAGCCATAAGGCAAAAAGACAAGTATTTTCTTCATCTATTAAATCAACTTGGTATGCTGGATTACAGACTCAAAGAGCCACATTCAATTGAATGATTTTGAGATCCTCTAGCTCGTAAGTATGGTCACAAGTTATTTTGCTATTTAATTGGCGTTTTTTTGCTGGCTCAGAACGGCTTCCGAGTTACGAGCTTGAAAAAATGTCGATGGTTAAACTCGTAACTTACAGCCACCAGGACCCATTGATCTCTCACTTTTGCAAGGCTAAAATCACAAATTGCTATTCAATTGCTCAATTTCCCCAAGCCCGCAAAGGTATTCATACCCGTAAATGGCAAATGAAGGAGAAAATCCTACATGTGCTAGAGAGGACCCGTAAGGGGATTAAACACCTATTCATAGCACTGTAAATGCAAATAAAAAATCAATACTGCACTTTAAATAATGGGATAAGCGATGGTAGACATTAGAAATAATTGAACAACAGTCTCAAGCTCACAAATCGGCAGGAAATTTAATTTATTTTTTTGTTTTATTTCACGGTTAAATTGATCTCAGGTATCAATGAGTTAATACATATCAGGCCACCCACATTAACTAGAACAGTATTGGCATTCATTGTCATAATTCTTTATTTTGCGAGTCTGATCGCATATTGGACCACCGAACCTAATTGATGACATGTAACCTCCATGTTCTAGTGCCGTAATAATGAGTCTCATTTTCTATTGGCTGATTCAAATTGGGGTTTTACGGGCTTGCTGAATTGATCAGGGTACCGCCCAGAACTGGTCCAAACCAGTGCATGGTTTACAGTGTTGGCTTGAGCAATTGAATAGCATCGCAATCGGTGGTGAACTGGAGCCCCCAAATCACTTGCAGACATTCGGCTTGGAATTGAATGGAAGCCATAGTTATTAAGCCATGAAACTATTCTTTGCTCAAAACAAATACCTCCCTAGGCTCTCTAGAACCCCCTCAAGAACACAAAACGTTCCATTAAGAGACACTATTTGGGGTATTCTTTGTAGTGGAAGCTATTGTAACAAAAATTTAAACTCCAGTTTTCCACAGAAATAGGGTAGAAATACGTTTTGTAGTTATCTTAACATAATTAAAAACTGAAGGATTGTTGCATATACTAGAAAAATGCTTGCAAAAGCTCTCACAAAGTACTTTAATGTTGTCTTACACTGTCTTTGCCTTATCTGCTGACCTCTTCTACACCTGTGATTGCATGAACAAATCATGTGATTAGAGAGGCAGTTTATCTTGATGGGGTTTAAATAATACCTTTAGATGACTGCAAAGGGAAATATCCATTTTGGTATTTTTTAATGGTATGTTTTATTCATTTTTTTGTGTTCTTTCTTATTCTTACATTTTTTCTCAAAGACCAATATTCATTAATATTTTGCAGTCATTACAACTGAATTGCTAGTATTGATGTGATTCTACTTTTGGGCTTATCATTATTAATCTAATATAATTTTGTTTTTGCCAGAAAATGTTTATGACTGTGTGAGGTATCATGGAAATTATTTACCCGACAAAATTCCGTTAGTCTCAGTTTCGTTGGGCATAGGACAAATAAACTTGGTGATCTTATCAGGGTGGAAGCAACTGGAATCTAAAACGCTATCCTTTGAAAGTGAATTTAATATTAAATATTGCTATTATAAATCATATAAGATCCTTTTGTTGGGCATTAGACCTTAAAATATTTATCTTTTTTTTAGACTGATTATACATGTTTTTTTCTTTCTTCAGTCATTTCTTCTAAAAATATAAATAAATAATTTTGCATTAAGAATTGCATTCTTAATTCAGTGCTAAAACTCAGATTTAAGTTATTATAAAAATATAGGTGTTATTCATGAACAATAAGGGTGTCAAACTTGGTTGAACCAAATGTAGCAACCATGAGACTCACAGTAAAGCAAATCCATGCTGTTTCTTTGTACACAATTGAAGTCTTGTGAGATTACAAATTAATTATATGTAAACCTTTATAAATCAACTACAATTATTCTACAATTATTTTTACTTATTAAAGGGACATTATTTTTACATTATTTTTACTAATTAAAGGGACATAGAAGGTTTATGGATTTCACTAGGAATAAAATATACCTATCTATCTCTTTATATTTGTGTACATTATTTGATTAAGAAGTGCTTGTCTCCATAAAAAAATACATAAAATTAAATAGATACATTAATATATTATATTCCTAGTGAAATCCAGAAACCTTCCAGGTCCCTTTTAACATATTATTTAAAATAATTTTAATAGTCAGTGTTTCTCAGTAACCTAAGATGAGATTTTTTAGATGACTGAATTTCATTTACTTTCAGATGATGAAGATGTCTCAATTACAGCAGATCCAGTAGACGTTGCACCCAGCACAATTCCTCCTAGCAACCCACCTGAGCAAGCACCTAATGAGCAGCTGAGAAGAACCTCAGTGGCTACTGCAAATCCTTGTTCAGAGTTGCCAAATGGATGCATTTCGAGAGGTGTTGGTGACAAAAGCTCAGTATCTGGTAACAGATCAGTTAGTCAATACTGTCTGCAAAAGAACATAGGAAGCACAGGATCTGATGTTCTACCATTGGATGTACCAGAAAATTTTGACTCCATCCCAACAGAGGTGACTGTCACAGAAACTGAGCCAGAACATGCAACACCTGCTGGCGCTGATTCTGAAGCAAAAGCAGAAAATATTCCAGATTCAAATGCTGCCTCCCAGGCAGAGGATACTGAAGTACCAAATGCAGAAGAAGTGAATTTAATTAATGATCTAGACAAAGAACAAGATACAAGTCAAGAAGACCCAGGGGGGATGTCCCAGCAACAGGATAGTGAACCTAAACTTAGAAATACAATGAAGAGGAAAACTAGGCCTTGCTCTCTTCCAGTGTCTGAGTTGGAAAATGTTATTGCGTCTGCTTGTGGGGAGCCTGAGACACCTCGTACTCATTACATAAGGATTCATAATTTGCTACACAGTTTACCTTCAGCACAGATGGTAGGGGATGGAGAAGAAGAGGAACAAAACAGTGTAGATATTGATGAAGAATCTACTGTCAAGGAGACGTCAGAAAAGGATATTGTTAGTGAAACAGAAACTGTAGCACCAGATCGATCCTTGGATATTGCAGTTGATGACAATGATGACCTTGAAGATAGCAGTATTTTGCCCCATGATAACTCGAGTGACATTCTTCCTGTTTGTAACCATATCTGTGTGGATGGAGAGCACCCTAGAACTGAAAGTGAAAGTGACTCAAGTCCCAGGGTTCATGGAGATCACGATTGTGACACTTGTGACACCTCATGCTATAGCACATCCTGTTACAGCACATCTTGCTATAGTACCTCATGTTATAGTCCATCCTGCTATGATAGTCACAATCGTTTCTCCAGTCACACACGGTTCTCTTCAGTGGACAGTGCCAGGATCTCTGAAAGTACGGTCTTCTCCTCTCAGGATGATGAAGAGGAAGAAAACAGTGCTTTTGAGTCCATGCCTGATTCTAATCAAAGTCCAGAGCCAGACAGAGACCACGGTGATGGCTCCATCCAATGGTCTGATGATATCTCTAGTCAAAGTGTTAATTCAGAAAGGACTCCTGGTGCCCCGGAATCTCCTGTAGCTGGGCCAAGCACTAGAAGAGAAGGTTAGATTAATGCCTGGTGGATGCGTCTACTTATACTATTCTATTGAAGTTGATGGTTTAATATATACCTCCTTATACAGTATGTTACTAACATGTTTGACTTCTGTCTCATGGACTATAGGAAAATATCCATACTATAAATTTCAAATAGACCAGGGTTTATCAAGTCCTGATATCTGGAAGTTAGGGCAACTAAATCTTTACTTCTGGCTACTAATTATTTTGTAGAATAAACTTTAACGTATCCGTAGTTAGTGGCACTGTGTGCTAAAGTCATGGTGGGAGAGTACATGATAATCCAGAGGTATATATATATATGTTTGCCACCAAAGAAAATAACTATGATGTTAATTAGTATAATGTACCATTAACTATACCATTGAGCCACTTTACATCTGCCCTTTACATATTTTGGATTGCTCTTCTGATATTTTATGCTGTGTTTGTGATCCATTTTGGGAGGTTAGATTTTGTAAAAGAATCCAGTAAGTGTTACTGCTGAGGCATCAAAAGCTACTAGCTAAATATGTTATATTCTATATTAATTTCATACTTAACATTATATAAAAAAAAGGATCACTGATTAGATTCTAAAAACGGCATATCTTTGTTCAGAAAAAACAAATGAATATGTTTGGGCCTGACACCCAAAGATTTTATTACAGATCCAATGGAGCCACAATGTTGAGTGCTGAACATCTCCATAGAAAAAATCTAAATTGTGGTTCCTTTGTAGCCTTAATTAATTTGACCCATTGTGTTTAAAAATTAATAAATAATTACAAAAAAATCGAACTGAATGTATGTTCAAATTATAGATTAAGCATGCACATGTGTTTATGCTTAAAGAGATACTTTAGACAACTTTTATTGAATGTCTTAATTAGGTAACTTAACCGCCCTGTCGGTCTGGCCGCGTCAGTGCCCCGAGTGCTAAAGCGGTACAGTCATGGGTGCTGACACAACCAGACCGCCGTGCCCCGCCCACTTGGTCACTATGCTCACAGGGATGTCAGCGTCGGAGGAGCAAAGCCTGTGATCCCGAGTGTGGCTTGGGGTTGCCACTTTAAGTAATGAAAAGGAACCCCGAGCCAGGCTCGGGATTACCGTTAATTAATTTTATCCTCCTCAATTGTTATTGTCATATTGAATGCACACTTGACTTATTTGGAAGACATCTCCACAGTATCAGATTTTTACCTGATTATTATAAAAAAAATGTTTTCATGCAGGTTAGAAATGTGAGTTTAGTTTTCCTTCAGAAAACTTGTTTTGTAATTTCTGGTCCCATGCTGGTTCTAGAGGTGTTGTGACTACAATGTTGAACTCTGTGTGTATGGTACTCTTCCTGTCTGCAGGTGACTGTCCATTACCCCATAATGCACCAACCGTTAGCCAGCTACCTTCTCTCAGGTCGGATCACCACCACTACCCGACTATTGATGAGCCTCTTCCACCAAGTAAGGATCTGTTTGTTTGATCATCTACATATACAGAATCTCATCTTGTTATATCTAATCATTAACAGTGTGCTTTATTGAAGGGCAAAAAATATATGTTTGCATATATTATATGTAGTGTTGGTCAACTTTAGTCCTTTGTATAAGATCTCCTTAATAGGTTACATTAGAGATGTTTTATTATCTTGAATAGTAATGGTAAAAATATTTTCTGATTTCCCGGATAAGTCCTACTTCTTTAGCACTGCATATAGTGGATCATACATTGATTTCTTAAAATGTATATGCTTTGAAAGAGCATACTGTGAATACAGACTTTCAATGTCTCTTTAAAAGAATGGTAGCCATGAATTTAAAATATACTTGAAAAACTGATTTTGAAGAACTGCACTTGAAAGTAGGCAAAATGGTTTTAGAATAAAGAAAAACACACCTTTGATAATCAGCTGTGAAATCTACCATTTTGGTTTCTGTTGATGTACTTACTGAAGCAGGGAGGTTGACTGGAGAGTAAACTTCTATCTGAACAATGTGGTAGTTCAAACTTCCAGAGCTTTGACTAGGACTAATAGAAAGCTCTTTTTAATTTGCATGGAAACACCCTCTGCAAACAGTAGCCAGATTGACATCAGAAAACAAAAATTCCAATAATATCAGTTTAATCGTCTTGCCATATTGCTGCAGTATGTAGCATATTTTAGTATGATTTATGTTATGATATTGTAATTAACACATATGCAGCTTTCATATTAATAACTAGTCCATATCATACACATATTATCATTGTGATACTATTTTTTAAACACAGACTGGGAAGCTCGTATTGACAGCCATGGAAGAGTATTCTATGTGGACCACGTGAATCGCACCACAACATGGCAACGTCCAACAACAGCAGCAACCCCTGATGGCATAAGCAGGTCAGGATCTATCCAGCAGATGGAGCAGCTGAACCGCAGGTGGGTGTCTCCATTAAAGTAAAGCACTTACTCAGAGCAGTTTGTGATCTGTCACCAATATCAGGGGAAGAGTCATAGAAGGGAGACATGCTTCTTGTGCTTTTGGAACTTGTGTCCTCTTACTAAGCATAGGGAACTTCCAAATACGTCAGATGGTCTTGGCCATTGGTGGAACTCCTTCACTGCCAGATGAATTGTAGATAAATGTACAACACATTACTGATTCTATCAATACAAAAGAAAGCAATTTATACTGTGAGCAAAACAAAGTATTGACAAGTAATTATTATTCCAGAATCCAATCAATCACAAGCTACTATTTTTTTTCATTCACAGACATCATATAAGTATTTGAAATTTTTTTTGCACCTTTTATTCCTCAGAGAGAAATGGGAGGATTTGTCGTCTAGATCAGCGGTTCTCAAACCTCTCCTCCGGACCCACCACACATGCCATGATTTTGATGATAGTTCCCCTGTAAACAATTAGCATTCAACATATGCCTTATCTGTATTCGAACAGTGTTAAACCAAAATCATTGCCTGCCTGGTGGGTCCTGAGGAGAGGTTTAAGAACTGCTGGTCAGTTTAGTTCTGTTGAAAGATGTTTGTTGTACACAGCCACATGGCAATAGAAATAAATAGCAGGTTAGTAGGGTAACACTCCGCCTCACTCTCCAGGACAGCTAAATGGTTACTTTATTGGCTGAACAGTACTCTGTACCACAGGTCAGTGGAACAATATATTTATTTAAATTTATTTGCTTAGTTGTTTGCTCAAAATAAAAATCCCAAAAATTCATATTTAAAAACATTTGCTCCCACTTCTTTACACTTTGTGTTCTTTAATAGGTAAGAGAGGGAGAGAAAGTGGGTTCTGCTTTTGTGTTACTTTTGTGTATGTCTTGCACTGATCACTAATTTGTAACATTTAACATTTTTTTTTTGAATATATGATTATTGGAAATGTGTGAATTCTGAAACCTTTATATTTAGTTATGTGATATGTCTTATCATAGTGTTCACTGAACATTTGCTTTGTGTGGTTTCAGAGTGTATTGCATATTTCCTGCATTAATATGCATTCAGCAAGGTGACTTGTATTATAATAAAAATTACAAATTAACACTATATATTTTTGTAATACATGGCTAATATTACATCTAATACATACTTCAGTAAATAAATCAAAGTTACATTGCATCTTCTATTATAATACAAATCATGATTCTATTTTATCAACATTCATTATCCACATTATAATTGAATGTATTAATATGGGAAAAGACAACTCTCTTTAAATAATTGTCAATGTTCTCTTTCACTTTAAGTTTAGTGAATTCAGTGGGAGAGTTACATGAATCTAATTTAAATATAACCACTCCTGCCAAATGAACCCAAGTCATTCTAAATTTCAGGGGAGAAAAGACTAGGGAGCTTAGAGAAGTAGTTGAGAACATAACCTTCTTATAATATAAAAAATGGTTCCCTCTGTGACGGGCTTTATTTTGTCCTGAAGAGGAGCAGTGATATGCTCATGATGTTTTGGGATTGGTGCCATTTTTTTGCCACTATAGTGCCAGATTCTAGTACTCATGAGTGGGGTTATGGGGTTCCACAGGAGAAAAGTGCTTGGGGAATTCTGATCTGGTCAATAAAGTAAGTTCCTCATGTTCCTAGAATTGCAAAGAAAGCTGACCATCTCTATAAATAAATCCGGGTTCAATATGCCCAATACACAAATAAATAAATAGATAAATCCGATCATTATTTTTTTAATAAAGGTATCAAAACATTCAGAGAACCATCGCAACCGAGAGACCAGACGAAGAAGCTGTTGGTAGAAATGAAAGACTTCCTGGGGTTGGTGACTCTGAGACAGACCTTACCCAACCAAATTCAGGTAAAAACATTATTCTATTTTTTCCTACTAGGTGGAAGCAAGAAAAACAAATATTTAATTTGCTGTTATAGTATTTGCTAAAATGTAGTTAAAGTATGCTGTCATTTGCATATAATTATAATAAATGTATTTTAAGTTGAAAAATAATTACGTTTATATTAATGTGATTAAAAATATACTATCATTAGTAAAAACACTATTCTGAACTGCAAACGCCATTTCATTTTTGAATTGGAAATTTCAGCCAAAAAATGCCATCGATAAAACAAGATAACAGCTGAATATACTCTTTTGATGTCTTAATGTTATTAATTCCTTGTGTCAGTCCAACATTTATAGCCATACAGACACAAAATATGTTTTTCATTTTAAAAGTTTACACCTCTTGGTTTTATAATCCAGCAAATCCACTATGTGGCTGTTACAGTCTCCTGCTATAAGAAATGTAAAACATAAGAAACAATTATTTATGATTCAAGAAACATTCATACCATTGAAAAGCCACTGTAGTCCAAATTTGTCCAGCATGCATTTAAAAGATCACATTTGAAACATTACCAAAACATTTTTTTGTATGGGAAAAAATTGATCTATAGCAGACCCAGGCATTGTTCGGCCCGCGGGCCACATCCAGCCCTTTGGCTGCCCCTGTGCGGCCCGTTACAGTGGCCTACAGTGGGATACAAATTTGTGTCCTGGACAAAAAAAACACTGCCGATTGTAAAAGGGGGCAATTTGTGAGCCGCAGTGTTGTGACTAATTGGATAGCGTTCTGTAGCTACTGCTCCTGGCACTGAGAAAATAAAATAAAGCTATAAAATGAATATTGAGCAGAATTAAGTTCAGCCTACGGTTTGGCCCTCCACAAAATTCTGAGTTGCTCATGTGGCCCCTTTGGGAAATTAATTGCTCTCCCTTGATCTGTAGTGTAGAAAATTACATTAAAGGGCCATTTACCTCACTGTAAGTGGACTTCATTGGTGTGAAAGAGCATGAGATTGTGTGTTAAAATTATTTTTTTAATTACACTAATAACACCTAAAAAATCTAAAGTTTTAAGTCTGCTTATAAACACAGTGTGTCCTGCCTCCTGACTGTTCCATGATTAATAACATATGCCAAACCATGCAGTGAAGGCATGGGTAAACAAAGATTTATAAATTTTTTCCCCTCAAACTTAGGAATGCAGTGAATAGGTAACTGTCCCGTTTAGGTGATTCCAGTATTCCATTCTCTGCACAGATTAATTTGTGAAGGTTTAACTCTTTTTTTGCTTATACTACTTGCACAGAGCTGTTGATGCAGGTCTATCTGGTGGCTTGACAGTGATTAATGTAAACAGAGATATAATGTATTCATTTCTCACTGAAAAATGCTTTCAAAAATGCTTTCAAAAATTATATCAACATGCTTCTAGGAGATCTTTACAAATTGTGCTGAATATAGTTGCCCTTTAAATTTAATCAGTTCCCAGAAACAGAGGGACAGTAAGCCTATTGGATGACTGAACTGATGCATGTTGTGTTTTGTTCCCACTGGTTTTTACACCACCTCTTAGCCCATGGGTAAGATAAAGCCATATTATGCACATTATTTGCCTATCTGTTGTTTTATTGTTATTTTTCTTCAATCAATATAATTTATTTTCCATGGGCAAACATGTTTGTAATATATAAAACATGCTTTTATGAATGCTTCCTCTCAAAATGTAAAGTAGTTATAAGAGTCATGGGTGTTTCCTGTTTTGTGCCCGCCAGCATTTGCGTGCAGCAGTCATCAGGTGGTACAACAGATGCTCGGCCAAGACTTTGTTCTTTTTCTTCTTACAGTGAATGTCAGATTTAGGGGTTAGGGTTTCTACTACTTTACTATGTAAAGCTTATCATTTGCCACTACCCTAACCATAATCCTAAACCCTAACCCCTAACTCGTGAATCTAACCCTAAGAAATTGAACCCACCATCACAGAGCCACCGTCATTAAGGTACACAAGCCCCTTCACCATGACAAGGTAGCGATCCAGAAAGGAACATCATATTTACATGTCAAGAAAACTTGATGGGTTTTGCTGCACTTTAATTGCAGAGAATGCTGTTGTCTCTCAGAAAACTTTACACATGAAAGTTTTATCAGAGAAGTAGCCCTTCTCACTTTGCTTTCCACTTAGTGTACCTCAACGCCGCCATTTTTATGTCTACAAGTAGGTCTCAAGTGTTACGTGTCCATATGAAAGGCAGCCATAACAAAACATGTAATCTGAGTGACAATAATTACAGCTCCATTGAGATCCATTACAGCTATTTTGTTAAAGGTTTAATGACACTGAGCTTCATATGACAATATAATTACTTTATTTTTACAGAGATAAGAAGAGAAGCGTCTCTTACACCAATAAATTCCCAGAAAATTACCTTATTACTGCAGTCTCCTGCTGTGAAGTTTATAACCAACCCTGAGTTTTTTACCATCCTGCATGCAAATTATGTAAGTATTTTCTGTATTCTGTGTATACAAGATTTTTGGGCGTATAAAATACAGTGTATTTCCGAAATTATGAATCTGGATTTACATGGGTGGAGAAAATATATAATACTTAGGAACCTAGAGCCACATTCAATTCCAAGCCCGCAACTCTATCGCAGACAGCCGTATGTTTGCGGGTGTGTTACAGGCTCCTGTTGGTCTCTGATTAAGATGCTATTCAATTGCTCCAGACCGCAAGTTACTGGGCCAAAGCCGAAACTGTAAACCATGCACTGGTTCGTAGCAGTTCAGGGCGGGAACATGATCAATTAAGAAAGCTCGTAACCTCACATTTCAAATGAGCCAATAGAAAACGAGACAGTCATTATTACGGCAGTAAATTATGGAGGTTACATGTCAATCAATCAGGTTCGGGTGTCTGATATCAGACTTGCAAACTTGCAAAATAAAGAATTATGAAAATGAATGCCAATCCTGTTCTAGTCCATATGGGTGGTCTGATATGTATTAACTCATTGATATCCAAGATCGTTTTAGCCCTGAAATGAAACATAAAAATAAAATGTAATTTCCTGCCGATTTGCGAGCTTGAGACTGTGGTGCAATTACTTCTAATGTCTATCATCGCTTTCCCCGTTATTTACAGGGCAGTATTGATTTTTTATTTGCATTTACAGTGCTAAGAATAGGTGTTTAACCCTCTTGAGGGGCCTCTCGAGCACTTGTAGGATTTTCTCCTTCTTTTGCCATTTATGGGTGTGAT
This sequence comes from Discoglossus pictus, assembly GCA_027410445.1. Lineage (NCBI taxonomy): Eukaryota > Metazoa > Chordata > Amphibia > Anura > Alytidae > Discoglossus > Discoglossus pictus. The sequence goes on along the minus strand of CM050166.1, from coordinate 322,349,264 downwards.
AACATTTGCGTGCTTGGGGATATTGAGCAGTTGAATAGCTATTTGTGATTTTAACCATGCAAAAGTGACAGATCAAAGGCTTCGGGAGGCTGTAAGTTACGGGTTTAACCATTGCAATCTTTTCAAGGCCGTAACTCGTAACCCATTTGGAACCCGCAAAAAAACGACAATTGAATAGCAAAATAACTTGCAAGTCCATCAACAGAAATACATTGCATTTCTGGAAAATATTTAGGATTGAGAAGTAAAACATTTTTCTAATAATATTTGTATTTGAGATTTATTAATATTTCAGTTAATAAAAAAAAAAAATCTTAATCCATGTCCCAGTAATATTATACATACAGTTTAACATCCCTGGAGGTCTGTGAAATTAAATTAGTGACATTGCCATTGCAAATGTAAGCTTCAAACAGGTAAACCAACCAATGAGACAGATTTTGTGCCTTTAATCTTCAAAGACAGATCTATCACTGAGCTCTGGTGTATGTTTCCAGGCTAAAGTAAAGCAATTCTGTAGAGACCAAACACTATAAAATATGCAAGAAAAAGTTAGACTTAAATCAAAAGAAGTGTTATTAATTTGGAACATCTTGTAAAATGAGTTACAGAAATGATCACTGGTACACACAAGACAAGGGTAGGACATTAATTATACCAATGATATCATGATCCATATGTACTTGAGAAAAGGGCTTAAGGGACCAGTGTAGAAGTAACTTTATGTTTATGAAGAACGTGACAAAAAAAAGCATAAGGAGCATTGTAAACCATAGTCATAAAACCATTTAGAGATACGGTAATCTCAATTTTTGCAGATTCTGTTTGAATATATAATATTCCATCTTGTCTAACTTCAGCACTTCTTGATAAGTTGGAGCTTGAGAGAGCTAGGATAGCTTTGGTGGCTTAGATGTCAAATTATAAAGTAATATAAATAATTCCCCTTCTGTCTCCCTACTCTTTCAGCCCTCCCTCCATTGATCAGACATTTACTCTCTCATCATGCACATGCTCAGAAGCAAACAGTAACAAGACTAAATGCTAGCCCTGCTCCTGCAGAAAAAATAATGCTCCTCTCACACTTTCATGAATGCCCCCATGGATCAACAAAGCATAAACATTTGTTGTTTTTTTTGTAACTAAGACTAGCTTTATGACATTTCCATGCCTTATTATGCTCTTAGCTTGACTCACATTTTTCTAAACACACTTTTATGTGAATGGCTTACACAGCTACTGATTTTGGGGTTACACCAAAAGCGTAGGAGCCACAAAAAATCTGGGGGATAAAGTTTAAAGAGATAAAAATACTTAATCCATACGTGGACTGAAAGCGAGAAAGGGGAAAAAGTGAAGAATGGAAAAAACAGAATAAAGAACAAAGAGTAGAAGTGACTTGGAAAGATATCAATCAATGTTTTTTTTGCAAGAGTAAAAAACTACATGGAGGTGTTGTAGGGTGAAAAACATGCCTGACAAAATATACTAGCCACTTTTAATTAGAATGTTGTGTTTAAATACTATATCTGCTGCTTCTTGGCTGCCCGTTGCATCCTGGTTGCAATTGAAAGGGAGGGGGTGGGTCAAAATCTTTACTGGGTCAAACCTTTCCTGAGAGAGACCTACTGCTCCATATCGCTGGCAAATTCCGGTAATGCATGATTATGTTTTATTTTGCTATTTTGTGTGTCCCCAGTTCATATATTCCTATGCCCTTGGTTAAGCCAAATAATTGCACTTGCTAAAAATAAGAAATAGTCCAATTAGAACAGGTGACAGCTCTTGATTTGGAGGCAAAATCCAAAGTGAGAAAATGCCTTTATTACTCAAAGTGCCAGTGTAAGCACTTTTCATGTTAGTTCACCATTAATTAGCAAAAAAAAAATACATGTTCAAACAACAGTAAATCATATCTTTAGCCGGTGGCAGCTGATTAGCACGCCGTCATCAGAGCGCAGACACCTGCGCTCTGATAACGCTTTGCGCTCCAGCCTGGTGCTGTGTGATCTGCCCCTTTCTGGTGCCCCCCATTATACAAGACACCTCCAATGGATACGCTGCCAAGTCTCACATGCCACATCACTTCTAGATTGTAAGCTCTTGTATAATGGGGGGCACCAGACAGGGGCAGATCACACATCATCAGGGTGGAGCAGTTCTCTGCTCTCTGATGACGATGAGCTAATCAGCTGCGGGAGAAGCACGGGGTACATTTTAGCCAGAAAATATAATTTAAAAACAAAGTTTTCCTCATTATTGCTCACTGCTGTACCACTCTCCACCTCTCTCTTTGCCCTGAGCACCAAAAAAAGGAAGTTAAAGACTCCAAATGAGGTAAGACTGAGGTGGTATTTTTAAATTATATTTTCTGACTAAATATTTGATTTCCTGCTAATTTCAGATGTATTTTAATGTTAATTTCATGGTGAACTAATAATAGATTTAAACCTGAAACATGTGTGAACTGGTCCTTTAAAATCAGTTAATAACTGCATATGGAGTATCATACTGACCAGGACTAAAGGGGGAATCTAGGTATAGCTAACATTAAAAGCTGACACGAAAATAACATTTTACCTTCTAATTTTTATGTAAAAACATTAATGTATAATAATGAATGATGGTATAGTATTTTGGAAAGGTGAATTCATTCTGAATTCCCGACATAAGAGGTAACAGAGAGTAGAAACATAAGGTAAGGTGACTGCTGGATGGATTAATGATGAGGGAGAGGTATGCAAACCAGACCATGTACCTAGTATAACATTGTGGATGATTTAGTTAAGGAGGAAGGTGGTAAGCTTCTCTGAACAGGTGGGATTTCAGAGAACATTTTTGAATATTTGAATACTATCAGAGAATCTTGTAGAGTGAGGTAGATAATTCAAAAAAATTGGGACTGGTCTTGAGAATGTGAGGAGGTGATGGTAAAGGATAGTTGCAAATCTTGGGAAGAGCAGAGAGGGTAGTTTGTGGTGTATCTTGGAGTTGCGATATAGAGAAGTGCGTTGTTGTTGAGGGCTTTGCAAGTGAGGCTAAGGATTTTAAAAATCATTTTTGAGGAAATAGGGAGCCAGTGTAGGCACTGGCAAAGGGGCGCAATAGATTATGAGCGCTGGTTGAGGTGGATTAGTCTGGCAGAAGTATTCATAATAGACTGGAGTGGGGATACTACATAATTTAATGAAATGCCAATTAGGATAGAGTTAAAATAACCATTGCATAATTTTATGAGAATGTGGATTAGTTTCTTAGTAGTGTCTTGGGTGAAGAAGGAACACATTTTTAAGACATTTTGCAGGTGGTGATGGCAGGAATTGGTTAATGAATAAATGTAGAGGTTGAAGGTGAGATCAGAGTCAAGTGTTACACCAGTACACTTACCTTGTGACGTGGAGGTGATTTTTGCTTTGTCTACAGTATTTCAGTTATATATAGTGCCTTGCAAAAGTATTCACCCCCTTGACTTTTTACCTATTTTGTTACATTACAGCCTTAAGTTCAATGTTTTGTTAATCTGAATTTGATGTGATGGATCAGAACCCAATAGTCTAAGTTGGTGAAGTGAAATGAGAAAAATATATACATAAAACAATTTTTTAGAAATAGAAAACAGAAAATTGGCATGTGCGTATGTATTCACCCCCTTTGCTATGAAGCCCATAAAATGCTCTGTTGCAACCAATTACCTTCAGAAGTCACATAATTAGTGAAATGATGTCCACCTGGGTGCAATCTAAGTGTCACATGATCTGTCATTACATATACACACCTTTTTTGAAAGGCCCATGAGGCTGCAACACCTAAGCAAGAGGCACCACTAACCAAACACTGCCATAATGACAAAGGGACATAAGGTAACCCTGGAGGATCTGCAGAGTTCCACAGCAGAGACTGGAGTATCTGTACACAGGACGACAATAAGACGTACACTACATAGATTTGGGCTTTATGGCCAGAAGAACATCATTACTTTCAGCAAAAAACAAAATGGCACGTTTTAAGTTTGGGAGAATCCCAAAATTTATGGAGGAAGGTGCTCTGGTCTGATGAGACTAAAATTTAACTTTTCGGCCATTAAAGAAAACGCTGTGTCTGGCGCAAATCCAACACATCACATCACCCAAAGAACTCCATCCCCACAGTGAAACATGGTGGTGGCAGCATCATGCTGTGGGGATGTTTATCAGCAGCCGGGACTGGGAAACTGGTCAGAGTTGAGGGAAAGATGGATGGTGCTAAATACAGGGATATTCTTGAGCAAAACCTGTACCACTCTTTGCATTATTTGAGGCTAGGACGGAGGTTCACCTTCCAGCAGGACAATGACCCCAAACACACTGCTAAAGCAACACTTGAGTGGTTTAAGGGGAAACATGTAAATGTGTTGGAATGGCCTAGTCAAAGCCCAGACCTCAATCCAATAGAAAATCTGTGGTCAGATTTAAAGATTGCTGTTCACAAGCGCAAACCATCCAACTTGAAGGAGCTGGAGCGGTTTTGCAAGGAGGAATGGGCAAAAATCCCAGTGGTAACATGTGGCAAGCTCATAGAGACTTATCCAAAGCGACTTGGAGCTGTGATTGCCGCAAAAGGAGGCTCTACAAAGTATTGACTTTAGGGCAGTGAATAGTTATGCACATTGACTTTTTCTGTTATTTTGTCCTGTTTGTTGTTTGCTTCATAACAAAAAAAAAACATCTTCAAAGCTGTGGGCATGTTCTGTAAATGAAATGATACAAATCCTCAAACAATCCATGTTAATTCCAGGTTGTGAGGCAACAAAACACGAAAAATGGAAAGGGGGGTGAATACTTTTGCAAGGCATTGTAGGCGGAGGATATGGTTTGACATGAATTAATAGGGTTAGTAGAATAGAAAAGTTTTAGATGATATACATTGATAGGAAAAAAGCTACACTATTGATATTCAGTTTATACAAAAAAAAATTAATTCAGTAAACAATGTTTAGTTTTACATTCTATGGTGTAGTATTTCTTCATATATCATGGTATATTAACAAGCAAAAGCTGTTTTTTGAAAGTACAGAATGTGGTGATAAATAAAAAACCGTATGACTTGTTTAGGTAACCCACAAAAAATCTCTGAAAGGTATGTTTAAACACAAAATTGGTTAAATTGGTTGCTCAACGTGAAATACATTATTTCTGTGACTTATGAGATTTTCTTTTACTGTTTTTAGAGTGCCTACCGAGTCTTCACTAACAGCACCTGCCTGAAGCACATGGTCCTGAAAATTCGGAGGGATGCCAGGAACTTTGAGCGATACCAGCACAACAGGGACTTAGTGAATTTCATTAATATGTTCGCTGACACCAGGCTGGAACTGCCACGTGGCTGGGAAATAAAAACCGACCAGCAGGGAAAGGTAAGACTGCAAATAGTTAGGGACTTACAAAAACATTGGTGCTATGTAATATATCTCATTGTAGATAAATAAATAAACAAAAAGCAATATGTTCATTATAGTACACATTTTTTAAACACAAGTAAAAATTTACACTACATTTCTGAAAATTACTACTATGCAACTGTGCATGTGAATGTTGTAAAATAAGATAAAATAAAGCATTGCATCTTCTAATATATAAAACCCCAAAGGATAGACCATACCCTGACATAAACATACTGGGAAGATTATTTGTTATTTTAGTATTTCTAGTATTTTTATATTTTTGTATTTTTCCTAAAGTATTATAAGATTTTATGATATAAAATATCAATTAAAACCACTAAGAGTCTTCATGGATCATTTAGTAGTTTTTATGTGTGTTGATAAAAAGTTATAATGCACTGTGCTGTACTATAGTGAGAGACACAGCACAGCATATGTTATAAACTATGTGGAATAACTATTAATTGAGCATTGTTAAAAAAAAAAACATTTTCTTATTGTACATAATAATCAGCCTTTGTTATCCACTCGCTAAGGACAAGAATGAAATGGGTCATTATTGTTAATTTAAATGTAAGTGTATGTAAGATGTGTAATAACATTGAAATTATTAAATTCCTGCTTTTACCAATATATGTAAATTATATAAGATTTGGGACGTTGGCTGTGTCATTTTTTTATTCCCATTTGTTCCTTATGAATGAAGTTCACTCACCACTGATTCTCCAATGGTCAAAGTTTGTGAACCTTTGATCTAATGCAAATGGGAGTACTCTTTGCTTGTTGTCATATTGGCTAATAAATGCCAATGTTTACTTGTCTAGCAGTTGTTTTTTTGGTCTTAAATGGTATTGCATATTTTCTTGGTTTCTATTCATGGTAAATCAGTCTTAAAACTCTAGAGGCAATTTATTAAATGATCGCAGGTGCCTACGTGGATAACCTGCGATCCAGCATCTCCAGACATAGAGCGGTTTACTAAAGGCTTTTTCTACAGTAACAGCAAGCCATACATGGGTGATTTAGACTTGGACTGGGTTTTTAATGGGCTGCTTACATAGGCACAGTGAGCCTTCCAATAGAAACACTGCATCTGGGTACAGATTTTAACCCATTTACTAACTTTCAAGCCAGCAGCAGCTCAATGCAAATATCTGCAGATCAGTGTCTGACTCCTCCTACTTCCTTCTACGGGGAAACTACACATCCCATGATTCCTTCCTGCACAAACTGCCATCATTGATTGTTGCATTGTATTAAAATGTATAAGCTGCCTGTGATTGGCTAAAACGAATTATAAATTTTATGCAAATTTTAGCAGAGATTTTCAAGGTTGTTAACTCACAAAAGCTGCTGCTTGCAAACTCGAGAGATTTAGCAAACATCAGGATGATTTTTAATGTTTATTTTGATATTTTTTCATGCAATAAAATGTTTTCATACACTGCTGATTCTCCTCTATCAGATGCATTCATAACCAAGAAAACTTAGATATGCCTTAAAGGTGTACCATTGGCATGTTATGTGCAGCATGTGATTAAAATCCAAGTTCTCATAATTTACAAAACACAAAGCTTGCTATTTACTACCCACTGTGTTGAATATCAAGTTTCAACCCCACAATATCAGTATATTTTATATTTAAACAATATCATTTTAGCAATATTCAGGCATTTACATACAACATAAGAAGAATTACGTTATCAAAACTGACACTTAAATTAACATGAATTAATCCAGGTTTATGGAAAAATAAAATATTAATAAAAATCATGAACAAAATGTAATATTTATTTATGTATATATATATATATATATATATTTTTTTTTTTATTATATATATATATATATATATATATATATATACTGTGTAAATTTTGTAATTAATTTTGCGAATATCATATAGCTGACAGACTGACATTATAGACAAAATTGATTAATATCTGGTGCTGATGTTATAATTTGGCAGAGTTTGTTGTTATCATACATCAATAACAATGTAATTCCAACCATTGCAGCTTTGCCAACCACTATTGCGAGTGCAATCTAAACACATCTGCAAAAGAGCTGTTAAATTGCACATTCTTGACCCTAATAACATGCACGTGCAACTCTGTTCGCCATGTGTAAAGTGGTGCATATATAATGATACATTGGGAATTACCATGCCTCATTGCAGACCTTGTTGTAATACCTTAGTTTTAGTAAATAACATTGAGACCCGAGTAGCGCTTACTCACGATGTGCCACAGTAGATTACATTTAATGTGGGTTCTGTTAGTAAATTCCCCCAATATGTGGAGGAATTATATTTATTAAATACTAGCGACTTGTCCGTCAAAAATGACGTCGATACAATTTTAAGCCTGGCAATGGTGTTTGCCACACTTTACGAGCCTCTACTTGACTGGCCTAACGATAAGCACCTTTGCGCTCATCACTGGCCTTTCAATGAGCCCCTTCGGAGCTCATTGTGAGCCTCTCTACCCCCTCTCCCACCCTCTACTTGACTGGAGGCGCTCATTGCGAGACTCTCCCCCACTCTACTTTACAGGCCTTGCGATGAGCGCCTTTGACGCTCCTCACGGGCCTTGCAATGAGCGCCTTCGGTGCTCATTGCGAGCCTCCCCCCCTCTACCTCTCCCACCCTCTACTTGACGGGAGACGTTTATTGCGAGCCTCTCCCACCTCTACTTCCTCTCCCTCCCCTGTGTCTCTTTCCCCCCTCTCCCTCCCCTGTGTCTCTTTCCCCCCTCTCCCTCCCCTGTGTCTCTTTCTCCCCTCTCCCTCCCCTGTGTCTCTTCCCCCTTTCCCTGTGTCTCCCCCCCTCAGCCTCTTCCCTCCCTCCCCTGTGTCTCTTCCCCCTTTCCCTCCCCTGGTTCTCTTCCCCCCTCTCCATCCCCTGTGTCTCTTCCCCCTGCTCCCTTCCTTGTGTCTCTTCCTCCCTCCTCTGTGTGTCTTTCCCCTCCTCTCCCTCCCTTGTGTCTCCTTCCCCATCTCCTTTCCCTGGGTCTCTTCCACCCTCCCCTCTGTCTCTTCCCCCTCTCCCTACCCTGTGTCTCTTCCCCCCTCCTCTGTGTCTCTTTCCCCCCTCTCCCTTCCTCCTGTCTCCATCCCCCATCTCCCTCCCATTTGTCTCTCTCCCCTGTGTCTCTCCCCCCTCCTCTCCCTCCACTGTGTCTCACTTCCCCCTCCTCTCCCACCTGTGTCTCTCTTCCCCCTCCTCTCCCACCCGTGTCTCTCACCCCCTCCTCTCCCACCCATGTCTCTCACCCCTCCTCTCCCTCCCGTGTCTCTCACTCCCTCCTCTCCCTCCCGTGTCTCTCACTCCCTCCTCTCCTTCCTGTGTCTATCATTCCATCCTGTGTCTCACTCCCTCCTCTCCCTCCTGTGTGTGTCTGGTTGCTCCTGCGAGAGCACGTGTGACCGCTTGTGTGCGCCCTCCCATCCGCCTGCTAGTGCGCGCGAGCACGTGCTCCCCTGGCGCAATGCTCATGCGCAGCTAACGCAAAAGTTGTAATTGTTAATTTGACGGGCACGCAACTTTTAACATTGCATGACGACAACTCACAATTACGACAACTATAATATGTGACATAAATTACCAACCTACAGTGACCTAACATGCTGCAAATGTACGTTTTCTGTTACTTGTGAGGACATCAGTTGCCAATGCATTCAGTATAATCTCATGTTCTCCTTTTATTTTTGCAGTCTTTCTTTGTTGACCATAATAGTCGAGCAACTACATTTATTGACCCAAGAATCCCTCTTCAAAATGGGCGCCTTCCAAATCACCTAACCCACAGGCAACATCTTCAGCGGCTAAGAAGCTATAGTGCTGGCGAGGTAATGTCAGAAACAACAGTATACCTTTAATATTATTCCTAAATCAGCCAAAAGAACACTACCACCCAATAGACAAAAGAGATAAAGATTTGTAAAAACGGACTATACATTATGTTAAATATTTGTTTGTAAACAAAGCCATTCTTGTGTGGCTCAGTATACAAATTTGAGGCACATTGTCCATAATTATTTTAGGATCGCAGACCTTATTGCATCATGACAGTGGGGTACATCCACATTTATTTATGGGGCATAAGATTCTTTAAAGTCTCATTATTCCTGTTTGAGCTGACCTAATCCACATTGTACCATTTATTTCTACCAATCTAAATCCTTATATTTGTAAATTTGATGTATATTCTCCTTGCTCATGTGTTACCAATTTACTCAACGTTTTTATATATGACTTTACTAGGCGTCAGAAGTCTCCAGGAATAGAGGTGCGTCATTGCTAGCCAGGCCAGGTAATAGTTTGGTAACAGCTATCAGAAATCAACATCAACATGAAGCGGTTCCCTTAGGTAAGTGTGTTTGCCCTAAGATTTTATAAAAGAGACATAACTACGGCCTAATTTCTGTTATGAGACTTAAAAGGTATATATGCTAATAAGGGTGCATTTCTGAGATGTGAAACAAAGGTAAACATTTCTGAAGTAAGTAACAAATTAACAATTAGCCCTATTCTATTAGCTGCTCGCAAATGCTTCTAACCCATAATTTTGGTGCAGGTATTTTTTTCTCTAAATGACTCCAACTCACAATTCACCTCTGTAATCTTAAACTCGTAAACCCTGCCTTTTTAACTAGAATTTCAGGGAGCGTGATTATATGATCTGACAATATTCAAGCAAGTACAGCCAATAGTAAATGAGATGTCAGTAAAACATAGAAGTTACATGTAATCTGCAATCGGATACTACAAATTAATTAGTGCCATAAGTAATATTTGCTTATCGGGCTCACAATCAAGCAATCTAGCAATCTATAAAATGCAATAGATCATCTGTTTTAATCCATGTGGGTTTCATGAGATGTATTAACCCCTTGAGTCCCGGGATTGATATTACTCAGAGATAGCATTTAAATGTTGTTGTTTTTTTATTGCATATTTGTGGGTTTGAGACTATTACGGTAATTCTTATGTGTTTCCATGCCTTTCCATGCTTTTAAAGTACAGCGTTGTGTGTTTAATTGCTGTTACAGCTTTAATAATTGTTTGGAAAAGCTCTTGCGAGTCCTCTTTAGTACTCATAATATTTTTGAGAGAAATGTGATACTTTTTTCAGTTGTGGGTCAGACTATTTGCGAGCTAGAGCTACGGGTCTAATAGAATATCGATTTTGTGTAATTTTAATTATTTAGAGCTTGTAATATTCAAGCTGTGCTAAAACCAATGGTTTTGTGTCTTTGACTTACCCGTAGTGATTGTGGGTGCGCAATATTAAGAGCAGTTTTAATTTTTTTAGAAAAATATGTTAATTTTAGGAGACTCTGCTAACACATGACAGTAATCGTTGCTGTCCAGTGCGATAGGTGGTGGCACAAGGGCAGGGAAGGCAGGATTTGCAGTTTATAGTATGTCTGAGGAGTATTTAGTATTTTAAAATATTTGGAACAGGTCACAAATAAAAAGTCCAGTTCACATTGGTTGTTTGAAAAGAGCTGTCTTGTCCCCACTTGATACATTTACCCCATTATTTTGAAAAGCATGGGTCTAATTTGTGCAGTCTAATATGAGTAATGTGTGTATAAAAAATAACTATAAATACTGTCATTTTTTTCAGCATACAATGATAAGATTGTTGCATTTCTGCGACAGCCAAACATTTTTGAGATGTTACAGGAGAGGCAGCCGAGTCTGGCCAGAAACCACGCACTCAGGTATTTACACCCTGGATTTTGTAAGATTTTTTTTTAAAGGTTTGTGTCCCAAAAAATAATATATGGGTAAAAAAGTATTTTTGTCCATGTTTAAATAAAAAAATATTATATATGTTATCTTATGATTTCTTCTGATATCTTGCAGAGAGAAAATACACTATATACGGACAGAGGGTACGCATGGTCTTGAGAAATTGTCTTGTGATGCAGATTTAGTTATACTTTTAAGGTAAGGAACATTGCAATATTTGTATTTGATGGTTGGAGAGCAAAATCAGGGTATTTGGCAGAGATAGAAATGTGACATATCATATTTGCTCTTTTGAATAACTAAACTTGGTAATTGGCAAACAAAATAAGCACAAACTTTACAGTTTTAGCTTTTATAGGCAATTAATATTTACTGTGTGGTTAGATTTTCTTTTATGAGCTGATTTTTTGTCTGCTGTTTCCTCAGGAGGGCATGCCATTGTAATCTGATGAATTTTCCATTAGCCCTGTTGAAAGCAATGTCAGTTTTAGCTGCCACAATTCCATTGTGCAGTAGAAGTTCATTTTACATTCAGTCTCCTCCTACCTCAGTATAATAAATTAGAGGCTGTCTTAGTTTACTTTACATTCTACCTCCAGCCTTTTTTCAGTTTCGTATTTGGGACATTCTTGATACCTGTAGGGTGTTGGCCTTTACCAGCTCTTCTGTGAGGCTATACTGAAATCTATTACATGATCTTTAAATACAGTTGTATCTCCAACTGTATAGTGCTGCATACAATGCTGGCTCTTTAGGAATACTTAATAATAATAATAATAATAATAATAATAATAATAATAAATCACAGTTTTGTCACTGAGCTGTATGTGTGCTGATATCACATTGCCTTCTTTTTGCAGCCTTTTTGAAGAAGACATTATGTCATACATCCCCCTGCAGGCTGCCTTCCACCCGGGATACAGCTTTTCTCCCCGCTGCTCTCCAGGCTCCTCTCCGCAGAATTCTCCAGGTGAGTACCTGGCCAGCTTAGACGTGCATATGTAACATGTTTGTGTCGCTAAGTCGTGTCCGACTCTCCATGGCCTCATACTGATCCACTTGGTATTCATGGCAGAGATACAGGAGTGGGTTGCTAGTTCATTCTCCAGTGGGGCACAGCATACACCTCCTGGTATTCCTAGGTGCTCTCCTATCCAAGTACTAACCAAGCCCAAACCTGCTTGGCTTCAGGGTGGTGTGACCTTTTGGTTCCCTGATCCACTTGGTTTTCATGGCAGATATACTGGAGTGGGTTGCCAGTTTCTTTTCCAGTGGGCCATGGCATACAGCTCCTGGTATTCCTAGGTGGTCTCCCATCCAAGTACTGACCGGACACAACCATGTTTGGCATCAGGGTGATGTGACCTCGTGGTTCCCTGACTGGAATCAAACCCAGGTCTCAGTGGTGAAAGCACCGAACCCTAACCAGATATGCCACCTTATCAAGTTAACAATGTTAATAATTAGGTGCCGAGAAGGAGCTGGCCTTTTCCTATTAGTTGCAATGAGGAATTTGATAATACCAAAAATAGTGGATTCAAGTTTTTCCCAATAATCACAATAAGCACAATTCGGGGTAAATATTAACTATAGGTTGTAAATGTCATTGTTCACTCTTTCTGTTTTTCTCCAAATTATCTGAGTAGCTGGGCGCGAAAAGATTGGCAACCTTAGAATTATTATCTGAATAGTTAGGAAATATTTTATGTATATTTTTAGGACCCATATATAATGTGTGTATGACTTTAAAGGTGTAGTTTCTAAAGCTATAGCTATAAAGTGTTTTAAACTATATTTTCTGGTTAAAGCTTTGCTTTGCTGCTGTTTGAACATATATTTTTTTTGTAAATTAATGGTGAACTAAAATATAGGTTTAACATGAAAAGCGCTTACACTGACTTTAATTATTTTATCATAGGAACTGCCTCATTGCCTTTCATATAGTTATTATTATACAAATTATATAGTGTTAATCCCCCCTTTTGAACTTTACATGCATACTTCTTTTTTGTATTACTGACCTGTGTTATATTGCAGTCTAAATATATACAGTACATGTACATAAGCAAGATAGAAATTTGACAGTGTGTTATATTCAATTGGAAGTTTCTACCTACCACACAAAATTCCAGGACTTGGGCCCCTATTTAATTGTTCAAATCACAATTACTGAAGCCCGTAATGGAGCCCATAAAAGTTACTGATATGTAATTGGCTTCTTTTAGCTACCCGCAATCGATTTGCGAGTTCCAAGCTCAAAATCCCTGCAGTTGTCAAAAACTTAACTCTGATCTATCTACTCTTTTGATGCTTTAAGCCCGTAAATGTTACCAGTGCTAAAGAAGCAAAATCCATATTTAATTACAATTCAACAAGCCCGCAATTGCCTTCAAATCCTTAAATGGCAAATGTATAAAAAAATCCTATGAGTACTAGACAGGACTCGCAAGGGGGTTAAACACCTGTTCATAACACTGTAAAAGCAAATACAAACACACTATTGTACATTAAAATACTGGGAAAGCCATAAAACATATTAGAATTATCAGCACAACAGTCTCAAGCTCGCAAATCTGCAATGAAAAATATGTTTTTTTATGTTTTATTTCCATCTAATATTAATATCAGGAATCAAGCTGTTAATACATATCTGGCCACCCACATGGACTAGAACAGATGATTTATTAATTATTATGGATTTCTACATTTCTGGATTGCGAGTCTGATCTCAAATTGGACTTCTAAACACTATTTAATTGCAGTCTAAACTCTATGTTTTACTCTCATTTACTATTGGCTGTTGTCTCATTTGTAACTTGCGAGCTTGCTTACTTGATCATAATCATGCCCTGGAATGCTATGTACTGGTTCATGGTTTGTGTGTTGGGGCTGTGAGCCTGTAATTGCGGGCTTAATCAATTAAATACATCTGTCACTGCACAAAATTTCTAACCTGCAGACATACGGGCTAAGGTAATTTCGGATTTGGAATTAAATGAGGCCATGGTTTGCTGTGGTCGATAAGGTCACAAAGAGTCTGATACGACTGAAAGACTGAACAACAACAACAAACATATAAATGTACAAAACCAAGATAGAAATTTGACAGTGTTTTATATTAAACTCCTCCTACCACACAAAGTTCCAGGACATATCACTTTGTTTCCAATACATATTATTTTAAGTTAATCTATAATTATATTGAATAAATGTCACACTATATATCAGCTTGTATACTATTTATAATGTATTTTCAAAAATACAAAATACAAAATGATAGCAAGAAGCCTCCTGCCATTGGGTTAAGGATATCAACATTTGAAAATTGCCCTAGAAAGTGGAGTCAAGTTCCTATGTAATATTTTATTATAAATTAAGATGCTAAATGCACAGTCAAGTTCAAAATAACCTAAAAAGCTATTAACAGCTAAATACTTTATTGTTGTACTTCAAGAGGACCAGGCTCGTGTGGTCTTGAAGACTAAATGAAGATGTGTTAGCTATTAAAGGTTAGCCAGTAAAAGTATGGCTTTTTGATATATATGTACTTAGATTCCCTTCTAGAGAAGTTGATACCTAAAGATTTAATTACATGCAATTATTAGTAACTTTTATTTGTTACACACCAGCATATTCCCTAGCACTATACAAGGGGAGAGAACAGAGAAAATACAATATTAACAACTGATGTAAATGGAGGGCCCTGTTTTGAGCTTAGAATCTTTGTAGAAAATGATTTTTTCCAAAGCACCCTACAAGACTGGAAACTCACTACTTACAATCCAAAAGGAATGGCAGAGGCAGAAACATGGGGAAGAAAAGATAAGGAATAGCATGAGAATATAGTTTACACAGAGATGTAGAATTTACCAAAATTCATGGGAAAGCTATGTCATTTTGTATGTAACTTTGCAAAGCTTATGTCACATACAAGAAAAATGGCCAGCAAACCATAGGCCAATAGAAAACTGCAGGGTCATAGGTAATATTTATAGACTACTCGTGTAAATATACAGAGAGAATGGTTACTCAAATTGTATAAAATAAACTTGGTTCCAGGACTGTGATCACTGTGATAAAGTGATATAAATATAATATAACTGTGTGTTGTATTTGTAGGTCTGCAGAGAGCTAGTGCCCGTGCTCCTTCCCCATACAGAAGAGACTTTGAAGCCAAGTTAAGAAACTTCTACAGAAAACTTGAAGCCAAAGGGTATGGGCAAGGCCCTGGTAAAATTAAGTAAGTGTCATTTTACTTTGAGCGTGTTATTTTTACACCCAAATAAATTGTTGATGTGATAACTCTTTCTGTATGGGTCTGCAATATCTGGGTTGTTATTAGAAAGTTGCTATTAAACAGAAAATGTCTGCAAAGTTTTATTTTGCATGTATGATGTATAGGTTAATAATTTACATTCAAATGATACAGAAAACGCTGATGGTGGTATTTGCTGGTTTGATCTGGTCTGAACTGCTAAATAATTCAGGAAACATTGGTTAGGGATCATAAATTGAAACATCTTTGAATTAATGATATTATTTGGGGTGTACATTTATCTAAAAAAAAGGCAGCTAATTGATTTGAAATAAGTCAACAATACTTCCTGACAAAACTCAATTTTTGCAATCATCCTTTAAATATATGTATAATAATCCAATGAATTTCACTTAGAATTTCTGTTATTATAGAGCTCAATGTCAGACAGCAGCTTCAAAGGCATCTACAATATTAGCATGTATTTAAAATTACATTTCTGGTCCAGCCTTTTCTAGATAGACTGCTTAGACTACACAAACGTATTGACCTTAGAACTCCAAACCATATCTGATCATCTATAGTCAGGTCAGACCTATGTAACTCATTTTTTGATATTCTCATATTGTATTAGTCTCTTCTGGGAACCTATTTTGTGAATATGCTGTAAAACAAATTTACTACCAGTTCACCTATATACTACACTCTTTTGGTCATGACTTCTTCTTATAGCATCCTTTTCATCTGAAGTTTGCATCCCTTTTGAAATCATTAATGTAATATTCATAGATCTTCCACCAGCTGCTTTTGAGAAAATGACTCTCCCAGCTGCACTTAGCATCCATATAAATGGGTCTCCCATGTGTAGTCATTTTCTGGCTGAGTCAGACAAGCTTGATTGGAGAGATCCTCTGGAGGTCTCCTTACAATATATAAATAATCTGGCCTGATGTGAGGATTCAGGAAAGCAGACACATTAGAGGAAATGGATTCTGAATGTCTCTGACTGTACAACACATGTATTATTAAACTATCAATTATTCATATATATTCCCGTGTATATCAGCATACATACAACGTCTTACTGATACCTCTGGATGTCCCATAACGCAGCTCTTTACCTGACTATAAAGGCTTCCAAGCTTTAAAGCTCTATTTTGATAATGAAATTAGCATGGACTATATTTTAGTAATAATTAGATAATAAAAGGGAATATGCCATCTTGTTCATGATACAGTGCATTAAAAGATAGCTGTATTTTTAGGAGAAATCTCACTTTTGTGAAAATGTAACAAAAGAACATCATTAGCACAAGTGTCAGTGACATAATTTTTGAATATTTTGTTTGCATATAGGAGGCTTCCATCACGTCTGATAGCTTTGAGCTTGAGGGCAATTTTTATGCAATGGGATGTGCTTGCATGCCATGTTTCCTACATCTGAAATTGGAATTATATGTGTTCCAGGACACTTGGGGTACATGCTTATCTAGTGATGATAAATCTCCTGGAGTTCTGAGTAGGGGTTTTCCCTGACTCTACTGGAGTCATGTAATGTAGACCTTATTCTGTAGCACCAGCAGCATATTATAACTCACACAGAATGCTAGCTATTCTTTAATCAATTAGTGATGTCACAAACAAACACACGTGTACTTTGTGTGTGCTATCAAACATTGCATTGGCGCAAGCATACATACGATCTATGTAAAGAGGCACGATCCTCCCAAATGTTATAACTTGCAGTTAAAAGCAAGTTTTAATATAATTAATGGACATAATGAGATACAAATTAGTATATTATAAGCATAAATTATACAAATCAATGCATTTGACATGCACTTTATATGATGCATAGGAAGCCTTGGTGTCTCTGACTTGATTACAATTTTTTTTTAAACGGTTACAATAAAAATATAAAGATCAAAAAAAGCACGTTTTAACCAATACAAAAAATGTATGAAAAATGTGCAGTCTAACAGTGACTCTGTCACTGCCCTCTTTTTTTGTTAAGTATATTAATGTAACATGAATAACACATACTGATGTACCCTCTCCCCACACAGCTGTACCACTTCATTTAATGAAAGGCCTTTGATAACTATAATTTGTGTTTCCAAACATCAGAGCCATAAACACATTGCACATGAATCATAGCTATACTGCTTTGTAGGCAAACTAATACTACTGTGATAAATGGGTATGGAGACAATTAATCACTAACTGTAATTGTTTTATTAACTGTTTCCGCTCTGCACAATGTAATTACTTTTCCAGATTAGATTTGTGTGCCTGTGTACGCACGCTTTATTTACTTTCTATTTTACTTTTTATTTTCATATTAATCTGCCACACATGTTGTTACGCTAGCCCGTCTATTGCAACAGTCTGATTGGCTTGTCAGGCAAGCCCATCAATATTATTGTTGCTCTTTAAGTATTATGGAGAGGTATCAGAAGTGAGAGCTGCTCACTGGTATCATTTCACAGCAACCTCTTAGTGCATCTTTGTACTATTAGCCACGTTAGGTAATATGAGCCAGGGCATATGAAGTGTGCTAAACATGCCATTATGCCAAAAATACATTCATACTGACTTATGCGCCATTATTATTATTACAATATTGTCCCTTAAAGGGCAACTATATTTCACATGTGTGAAGTGTGAACAAACTAACAAGAATTAGCAGCTGTGTAAGGTATGAACATACAGACATTTTCGGAGAAATTCTACGTTAGCTGGCTTCAGCTGTCGGAGAAGGGGATTTCTTATATATTTTGTTAGAACCGGACACTCACTTTCTTCCTCCTTATAGTGGCAGATACTAAAACCCTGATCCTAAAGAAATATAAACACATGTCCCTTTAAAGGGTGCTGGGATTTAGATATTTAAGGGCACTTTTGCATAAAGTTGCATAATACTGAACAAGTCCAATATTAGTCATCAGAAACTTGGAACTGTTAACCTGTCTCCCGAATTCAGTTGAGTCCTAACATTATCTGAGTAATAAACATATTGCTTGGCTTAAAGAGCCACTAGTCAATTATTTAATAACTCATTAGCAAATAAATCAATATTTGAAAAAAATATTCTATGCAGCTTTTAAAACTTACATTTTGCCTTTAGTGATTTCAATTTCAGCACATGTTAGCAGTTAGTCCCTGAAATACTAAAGTTTAAATGCAAGTTTTAAAGGCCACATTGAATTTATTTTCTGCAAATAGTGATTTTATTACTAATTAGTAACTAACAGCCTTATAAAATAGCGATTCTAAAATTTACAGAAGTTTTTAGTTAGTGAACTACTATCCAAAAAGCAAGGTCTTCACTAACTAAAAACTTCTGTAAAAAAATATGTTCTGTGCTTATATAGAGCCCTATTCAATTGGCCGAATCACAATTTAATAAGGCTGTAAATAAGCAAATGAAACCATGCTGTATTCACACTACAGTGGTTCTTTAAAAGGAGGGTATACACAGAGGCTTGGATGCAGTCAGTGCATGGGACTCATTTTTCCCATCAAGGCCCTCTGACCCACTGGAAATATTAATCAGGAGCCACGTGCAATTTACCAAAAACAAATATTTAAAGAGTTTTACATACAGGACAAGTCTAAAACACTCAACTTTCCAAATTTTACATTTTTAGCTGAAATTGCTGGTACTTCCTTTCTCTCCCTCTTACCAACATACTTCCTCTATTGAGCTCAGATAGCCATTGAAAATGTTACATTAGTTATGGCTCCATCTGAAGTGCTGATTGGCCACTGAGCCTAGTGTTCTCACTTTTGATCTATAGTCATTGATGTAAAGCCAAGGTGCTTATTGCAATACAAGAAGCAGCACTACCTGCAGCTATGTAATACATTGGTGTATTTGCAGAGCTATGCAGGGGGACCCATCATTCCAGTTGGAGAGTCCACATCTGGCCCAAAATCACACATTCCCTACACCTGCATTAAAGGTTAATGAACTGAAAAGCAGAACCCTGATGAAGTCAGTGCAAAGCTGGCGAAACACATTGATGCTCTTTAATCAGTATGAATTAAAGACACATGAGGTGGTCTGGCTTGTGGTTTTCTAGAAAAACAGATCATACATTAAAAAAGAAAACATTTTAACACACCCCGTACTACAGCAGAACTTTGGCAACCCCATGTCTCCCTCTTCCCTCACTTCCTTTTTTTTCCTTTCTCCTGCCCATTTTTCTCTTGTTCTTCCGTTAACAAACCTTTAAAAGTCAGCCATGAAAAACTTGACAGTCTTTACCCAAGCTTCATTATTTAAACCACTTCTTCCCCAGCCTCCTCGGTATCACTTCTGTATACACTGTGTCTACAGTGAAGACTAATCAAAAACATTGTTGCAGTGATAATATGTTGATGTTAAATATGTATGTTTTTATCAATATGTATTAAAAAAGTCAGATGTTTAAACTTTTATTTCAGCTGTTTGCAATCTTGCAGTAAATTAATAAACTGCAAAAAATACCTAGTATATTTTTCACCTTTGTTGATATCAAAGTAAAAGGAGAATAATGTCTCACAACTTCTCCCAACTGATAGAAATGAACAATAACTAATTATCAGAAGTAGTAACTAGAATTCTCTTTCTCGAACAGGCTCATCATTCGCCGGGATCATTTGTTGGAAGGCACGTTTAATCAAGTCATGGCTTATTCACGTAAAGAGCTTCAAAGGAACAAACTGTATATAACATTTGTTGGAGAGGAAGGGTAAGTTTCCATGTAAATGTAAGCATTTTTTTTTATTATGATATTTTCAAGGGACCTGGAATAAGAAATAAAAATAACAAAAGTGGTATAAGGATGAAATGTTTAATGGTCAACTGAGGAGAAAAATAAAATGAGTGTTCTTAGCGCTATGGCACCTTCATCAGATTTAGATGAACCTTTTCTCATCAGGTATCCTCTTTATACCACTTTTGTTATTATTTTTTTTATTACAACTGGCTAACATGGCACCACCCTCTCTCTACAAGGTAACTGACTGAAGAATCCCTCCTATCGCTCTCCAGTCCAACCCACTTATCCTACCCGTATTTAACTTAGCCTCTTTCTTTTCCTCGCTTCTACTCTCCTTCTACATCAATACTTCTTTCTAAGTCTTTTTTAACCCCATTTCTTCTTCTTTAATGCACCTGTCCATATCTCGTTTCCTACACCCTCGAGTTCAACACCCAATATATTTTATCTCCTACTATTTCATTTGTCCAATATATTTTCTACTATAATTTCTATTCCTGTTACAATTGTCATTCTTTCTCTACCGATGCTTCCTCAACATCCTTATTTCCTGTGTCCTCATCCTCCTCTCGGCTACTCTCTCATCAGCCTTCCACTCTCCAGACCCTTACTTCCTGCTTCCACAGACTCATCTAATCTACGACTTAGTTGTACTTTCTCAGCCCCCTCTTTTCTAACCCATATTTCCTGTCCTCTCCTGTAGCTCATTACTCCCCAGACTTCTGTCCTCTATCCACTTACTTTCCTCAACCTATCCTTCTACTATCCCCGTTTGTCTACTTTCTCAACCTTGTCTCTTCTTTCATACATTTTACTTCCCCAGACTACTTTCTTCTACATCTTACTCTTTGCTTCCTCAGCCTCCCACCCTCCAGCCCTTACTTTCTACTTCACAAGGCTTTTCTCCTCTGCCCTTTTTTTAAACTGTCTGCTTATTTTCATTTACCTTTACTTCTATATCTTCTGCCACCCCTTTTCTACCCCATTACTCCCTGCTATCCCAGATTCCTCTCGTCTTGCCCCTTACTTCCTCCTCTCTCAACCTCTCCCTGTCATTGAAACAAACTTCTTCCTTTTCTGGCTACCTCTCTACATCCTTTAAAATACTTCTCTCTCATTCCTTTCTCTTCTTTTCTTTCCTTGTCTCTCTCATTTCTCTTCATTGCGAGGCCCGTAAGAGGCTTGCAATGAGCGCCACAGGCACTCCTCACGAGACTCGCAAAAGAGGCTCCAACCGGCCTCCGAGTTACGGGCTTGAAAAACAAAATGCCATTTCTTTTTTCAAGGCAGTAACTCGGAAGCTGTTGGGAGGCTGCCGAAAGACGGCAATTGAATAGCAAATTAGCTACCAACCTCACTTATGGGCTCCCTGCCTCCTCCTGAGGTTGAAAGCTAATTTGCTATTCAATTAGCGTTGTTTGGCTGGCCTTGAAAAAAATGGTGGCATTAAGCCCATAACTTTTTTCAAGCAGCAATAGCGATTTGGAGCAATACTGATTTAAACTTCAAGTCCTGCAGGCTTAAAACAAAGTTACAGGTTTCACAACACCAAGCCTGCAAATGAGAGAGGGGAGGGGGGGGGGGGGCACAGGGGAGGGAGAGAGGGGGTAAGAAAAAGGGGAGGGAGAGAGGGGGAACAGACATAAGGGAGGGAGAGGAGGGAAAGATACACAGGGGTGGGAAAGAGGGAAAGAGACCCTGCAGAGGGAGTGGGGGGCAAGAGACACAGGGGAGGGAGAGGGGGGAAAGAGACACAGAGGAGGGAGAGAGGGAGAAAGAGACACAGGAGAGGGAAAGGGGGACAAAGAGACACAGGAGAGGGAAAGGGGGACAAAGAGACACAGGAGAGGGAAAGGGGGACAAAGAGACACAGAGAAGGGAGAGAGGGGAAAGAGACACAGGGGTGGCCTACGATGAGCCCCGAAGACGTTCATTGCGAGGCCCACGATGAGTGGAAAAGTTACAGGCTTGCG
Organism: Discoglossus pictus; assembly: GCA_027410445.1. Taxonomy (NCBI): domain Eukaryota; kingdom Metazoa; phylum Chordata; class Amphibia; order Anura; family Alytidae; genus Discoglossus; species Discoglossus pictus. Next base: position 322,327,090 of record CM050166.1, on the reverse strand, counting down.
CATGCGCACAGCGAATGTCGCGGCCTGCAATGAGCAGCAAAGCCGTTCAATGCGGGGACCGCGATGAGCGCCAAAGGCGCTTATCCTGAAGACCATAAAGTAGAGGAGGGGAGAGGCTTGAGAGGAGCTCTGAAGGCGCTCATCGCGAGGCCTGCAAGTTAGAGGAGGGGAGTGCCTTGCATTGTGTGGCAAACCGCATTGCAAGAGTTCAAATTTTATCGACGTCATTTTTGACGGGCAAGTCGCTACTTCAGTTATAAAGCTGCTGCTTAGAATTGGGGTTACCAGTTGCATTACTAGTGTAAGCTCTTATAAGATGCTTTGTGAATATGGGTAATATTTGGGGATCAAAGACAGGGTCCTCCATTGTTTGCCATGTGTTTAATATTGTATTTACTTTGTACTTGACCCCTGTATATTGCTACGGAATATGTTGGTGTGTTACACATCACATATATAGTTGTGAGCATACGAGCTTGCTTAAGCCGTTGCTCACGCTTGCGAGGGCCGCAGTTGCTGGCATGGAGCGCCGAAGGCGCTGCATGCCAGCAACTGAGGCCCTCCTGGTCACCAACTTCACCCTGAATCACTGTATTTACCTGCTTGCGGGCTCGCTACGGCCCCTCGCGTCGCACTAATAAGGAACTGGAAGTGGGTGTGCCAGAACTCACTGCACAAAACTTCAAGTCCCAGAATGCTCAGCAGCACAAGCAGTAGCCACTCAGCACATTAGGGGGCGAGTCAACTCACAACTCCTCCTGCACGCGCGCCGCTCTTAACTCCTCCCCCGCCAGTCTTAACTCCTCCCCTGCCCATCGTAACTCCTCCCCAGTTGTGCTTAACTCCTCCCCCGGCTGCTCTCAACATCTACCCCCAGATGCTCTCAACTCCTCCCCCCTGCTGCTCTCAACTCCTCCCTGGGGAGGGACCGGCATGCATTCTGGGGACTGAGGTGAGAGAGACAGCCGGGAGGGAAAGAGAGACTGGAGGGAAAGAGAGACAAGAGGGACAGAGAGACAGCAGGGACACAGACAGAGAGAGACAGGAGGGACACAGACAGAGAGAGACAGGAGGGACACAGACAGAGAGAGACAGCAGGGACACAGACAGAGAGAGACAGCAGGGACACAGACAGAGAGAGACAGGAGGGACACAGACAGAGAGAGACAGGAGGGACATAGAGAGAGACAGGAGGGACACAGACAGAGAGACAGCAGGGAGACAGCAGGGACACAGACAGAGAGACAGCAGGGACACAGACAGAGAGAGACAGGAGGGACACAGACAGAGAGAGACAGCAGGGACACAGACAGAGAGAGACAGCAGGGACACAGACAGAGAGAGACAGCAGGGACACAGACAGAGAGAGACAGCAGGGACACAGACAGAGAGAGACAGCAGGGACACAGACAGAGAGACAGCAGGGACACAGACAGAGAGAGACAGGAGGGACACAGAGAGACAGCAGGGACACAGACAGAGAGACAGCAGGGACACAGACAGAGAGACAGCAGGGACACAGACAGAGAGAGACAGCAGGGACACAGACAGAGAGAGACAGCAGGGACACAGACAGAGAGAGACAGCAGGGACACAGACAGAGAGAGACAGGAGGGACACAGACAGAGAGAGACAGGAGGGACACAGACAGAGAGAGACAGGAGGGACACAGACAGAGAGAGACAGGAGGGACACAGACAGAGAGAGACAGCAGGGACACAGACAGAGAGACAGCAGGGACACAGACAGAGAGAGACAGGAGGGACACAGACAGAGAGAGACAGCAGGGACACAGACAGAGAGAGACAGGAGGGACACAGACAGAGAGAGACAGGAGGGACACAGACAGAGAGAGAGACAGGAGGGACACAGACAGAGAGAGAGAGAGACAGGAGGGACACGGATAGAGAGAGAGAGACAGGAGGGACACGGATAGAGAGAGAGAGACAGGAGGGACACGGATAGAGAGAGAGAGACAGGAGGGACACGGATAGAGAGAGAGAGACAGTAGGGACACGGATAGAGAGAGAGACAGAAGGGACACAGACAGAGAGAGACAGTAGGGACACAGACAGGAGGGACACAGACAGAGAGAGACAGGAGGTACACAGACAGAGAGAGACAGGAGGTACACAGACAGAGAGAGACAGGAGGGACACAGACAGAGAGAGACAGGAGGGACACAGACAGAGAGAGACAGGAGGGACACAGACAGAGAGAGACAGCAGGGACACAGACAGAGAGAGACAGGAGGTACACAGAGAGAGAAAGAGACAGGAGGGACACAGAGAGACAGGAGGGACACAGAGAGAGAGAGACAGGAGGGACACAGAGAGAGAGAGACAGGAGGGACACAGACAGAGAGAGAGACACAGGAGGGACACAGACAGAGAGAGAGTGACAGGAGGTACACAGACAGAGAGAGACAGGAGGGACACAGACAGAGAGAGACAGGAGGGACACAGACAGAGAGAGACAGGAGGGACACAGACAGAGAGAGACAGGAGGGACACAGAGAGAGAAAGAGACAGGAGGGACACAGAGAGAGAGAGACAGGAGGGACACAGACAGAGAGAGAGACACAGGAGGGACACAGACAGAGAGAGAGTGACAGGAGGTACACAGACAGAGAGAGACAGGAGGGACACAGACAGAGAGAGACAGGAGGGACACAGACAGAGAGAGACAGGAGGGACACAGAGAGAGAAAGAGACAGGAGGGACACAGAGAGAGACAAGTGTATGGTGAACCCCTGACCTCACGTTCTTTGGGCCTCATTCAAATGCGATTTGGCCAATTGAATAGGGCTCTATATAAGCACACAGCATATTTTTTTACAGAAGTGTTTAGTTAGTGAAGACCTTGCTTTTGGATAGAAGATCACTAACTAAAAACTTCAGTAAAAAAAAATATGCTAATCACAATTGAATGAGGCCCGTTGTCAGTATCACATATATAGTTGTGAGCATGCGAGTTGTTGCTAATGCCGCGGCCCTCGCAAAGAGCCAGCAACTGCGACCCTCGCAAACTTCACGTCGCAACACAAATAACACGACACACACATTACGACACTCACAAACAACATACCACACACGTTCACAAAATTAAAAACACAATACATACACACAGCACACACATAAAAAGCTTACCTACAGCAAGAGGGAGCATCCAGGACCTCAAAAATGCAACTTACACCTTCTTAATTTCACTCAAAATAAAAGAGTTTGGACAATAAAAAATTTGCTTAGCGCGAGAAAAAATGTCCGCCGAACAAAACGAAAACGAGGCTACACACGCAAACACCATACGAGACACGTTACCAGACATTACGACCTCGCAAACATCGGACGCAACACGCCGACATACAAACATTTCAAACACAATAAATACACACAACACACACATAAAAAGCTTACCTACAGCAAGAGGAAGCATCCAGGACCTAAAAAAAACAAGTTACACCTTCATTTAAATAAAAATAATACACTTTGCACACTAATGAAATCGCTAAGCGACAGAAAAAATGGCCGACGAAAAAAACGAAACAAGGCTTCAGCATTCTCAACACGTAAAACACCACAACACACTCGCAAAACAACACACGAAACTCGAAAAACTCCACGAAGCACCGATGGATAATCCGCAAAGACGCATAACACAGATAACCCGCCATTTTACGCCAATGCGGAAGTACACGAGTACGCTAACGGTTTGGTCTCGCGCACGCACAGTATTACACTGCACACATTCAGCACGCTTACACAGCAGCTCCACACCACTAATGCTGCAGCAACATCAAAACACATTGACAGCTCTTCAACACAATGCTTCAAAATAGGTAAAGTATATTCATTTATTAATGTATTATATATTTTAGTATTACACACCAAACAGCATTAGCTACCTTACGATTTGATTGCCGTCATTTTTTGACGGGCAATTCGCTAGTAAAGAATAATAATAATAAAAAGCTCTATTTGAGACCATCAATTGGTCACAATATCTTCTCTCCCTATTTTGCATTGTGGATTTTTTAGGAAGGGCCTTATTGAACTGGTTTCATAAGCTGTTGAGATTGTGATGTCAGTAGAAGATTGTGACCAAGAATGGCTGCTTTGTAATGAGACTGGCCCATTTGCTTGTTATTGGCTATTTACATAATTATATTCTAAATGTTTTACTCACAATTTTAGATCCATGCAGATATATTACTTTTCTACAACTATTAATCTTCAAAATTATACTTTACTCAAGATAATATATTTCTTCTTTTATTGTTATTTCCAAATGTCTGTTAGTGTGTTATAGATGTACAGATTGTGTTTATTCCTAACTACTAGAATTTGTAGTACTTTCAACCACAACCATTTTCATACTGAATATAATTTTACATGTCTGTATTTGCGTGCAATTTATGATCATAATCACCCAATGGAATATTTTCTGTAAACTAGTTGATAACTAGGGGTTATGATTTTTATCTTTCATGCTATGCTGTCAGTAAAGCAACATCAGCTCTTATTACTTATACATGTTTACCATTAAATGTTACAGCACAGCTTCTAATCTAACATGATACTTTCTTATAAGACCTGTAAATGTACTGTGCTGTAAGTTTTACATAAGAACGTTTCTCGGACCAACTCCCTTTTGTACAAACGTGCATTGTTTGGTACTAAACAAATAAAAACTATACCCTATAATAATAATAATAATAATGGTGCTGATTTATGTCTCTGTTTCTTTTTCAGGCTTGATTACAGTGGTCCCTCCAGAGAATTCTTCTTCCTCCTCTCACAAGAGCTCTTCAATCCGTATTATGGCCTGTTTGAGTATTCTGCCAATGACACATACACTGTACAGATCAGCCCCATGTCTGCATTTGTGGAAAACCATCTAGAGTGGCAAGTTCTTTTCAGATTACTTTAGACATCTTATACAATTAACTTACATTACATCCTCTCTAGCCGGGGCATTTCCGGGGCATAAGCTGGTGACTCCTACCTTTTCCTGCTTGGTGCCAACTTCAACACACAGTAGACAGAGATCCCACTGCAACTGGGAATCCTATGTAGTGACATGACAATGGGACCTACCACGTATCATTCAACTGGGAATCCTAGGTAGTGACATGACAATGGGACCTACCACGTATCATTCAACTGGGAATCCTAGGTAGTGACATGACAATGGGACCTACCACGTATCATGCAACTGGGAATCCTAGGTAGTGACATGACAATGGGACCTACCACGTATCATTCAACTGGGAATCCTAGGTAGTGACATGACAATGGGACCTACCACGTATCATGCAACTGGGAATCCTAGGTAGTGACATGACAATGAGACCTACCACGTATCATGCAACTGGGAATCCTAGGTAGTGACATGACAATGAGACCTACCACGTATCATGCAACTGGGAATCCTATGTAGTGACATGACAATGGGACCTACCACGTATCATGCAACTGGGAATCCTAGGTAGTGACATGACAATGGGACCTACCACGTATCATGCAACTGGGAATCCTAGGTAGTGAAATGACAATGGGACCTACCATGTATCATGCAACTGGGAATCCTATGTAGTGACATGACAATGGGACCTACCATGTATCATGCAACTGGGAATCCTAGGTAGTGACATGACAATGGGACCTACCACGTATCATGCAACTGGGAATCCTATGTAGTGACATGATAATGGGACCTACCACGTATCATGCAACTGGGAATCCTAGGTAGTGACATGACAATGGGACCTACCACGTATCATGCAACTGGGAATCCTATGTAGTGACATGATAATGGGACCTACCACGTATCATGCAACTGGGAATCCTAGGTAGTGACATGACAATGGGACCTACCACATATCATGCAACTGGGAATCCTAGGTAGTGACATGACAATGGGACCTACCACATATCATGCAACTGGGAATCCTAGTTAGTGACATGACAATGGGACCTACCACGTATCATGCAACTGGGAATCCTAGGTAGTGACATGACAATGAGACCTACCACGTATCATGCAACTGGGAATCCTAGGTAGTGACATGACAATGGGACCTACCACATATCATGCAACTGGGAATCCTAGGTAGTGACATGACAATGGGACCTACCACGTATCATGCAACTGGGAATCCTATGTAGTGACATGACAATGGGACCTACCACGTATCATGCAACTGGGAATCCTAGGTAGTGACATGACAATGGGACCTACCACGTATCATGCAACTGGGAATCCTATGTAGTGACATGATAATGGGACCTACCACGTATCATGCAACTGGGAATCCTAGGTAGTGACATGACAATGAGACCTACCACGTACCATTGCTTTTCAAATTTATACTACCTTATATTTAAAGTGATCCTGTCACAGCAAACACCAGTTGGGCTCTTCCTAAAGAGCACCATAATGCTCATTGTTTTCTAAGCAAAATAGTTCTTTAATTATAACCTATTTTCATTGTGGCTCAGTATGTTAATTTGTATCTTAGCATTCTAATTTATTTATTTACTATACAAGCTATTTTGTGTGTGGGTGTGATCATTTCTCTTGTTGGTTACAAATATGAAGAACCTGTGTTATTATGCAGTAGTGCCACTATTATTTAAACACTCTGCAACAAATGAATATACTGAGTCACACATGAGCATATTGAGGCACACTGAGACCCTGGTGGATATATCAAAATATATAATTTAGTAAAAAAACAAACCTAGTTCAATGTATAACCAGTTTTTACGCTCTTTAAAAAGAACCCCTTAACTGCTTGGACATCTGGGAGTCTGCTGCTGCGGCTTCCTGTGGTGAGGAGGATGACTCCAGGACATTCTCCACATGCTCTGTCCCTGATTTGTTAGGTACTGTGGGGGAAGCAATGTTACTTGGTGACATTATCTCACTCGTGCAATGATGTCATAACTGGGAAGTCCCCTGAAACCAAAGGGTTTCCCTTGTTGCTCTAAGTCCATGACTCTTAAGAGCCTTTACCTTGGCCCCCACATTATGTATCATGGTAGTCACTTGCATACAACTTTTTCTGGGGGGAGCAATTTCTCCCCTCCCCACTCAGACCCACATTTGTATATAACTCCTCTATTGAAAGAAAAAAATGTTTCAAGATCCCTTATTTGAAAGATGTGACAACCCTCTTTCAATTAAGGATTCACATGCCATGGCAGTGGAGCATTACAATATTAGTGACATTTAGATGAAATAGAATGGCTGCTTTTTAGTGGGAATAACCCTGGCTTTTGGTGTTTTTGAAATGTAAATTGCCTCTAAAAGTGCAGTGATATGGATTTTAATAGTTTCGGGGTTTTTTGCATTGTGACTAGTTGCTTTTACAATGTCAAGATGTAGGGATGTTCTGAATCTACAGGATCTACTGAAGAAAACCAAATTGATAATACTCAGAAAAATCACTAAAACACAAAACTGCATAAAAAAAATACTTTTCAACGTATGTTTTTAAATGGAAGCATTATATGTGATAGAGAAATCATTGAAATGAATGTTTAAATATGAAAAGCAAAACTGTCGATAATAGGCTCAGCACGAGGGAGGGAAGGGCAGCACTGAAATAGTTAAGCAAAGTTGCTTGGGGATCACTTTTATTGATATTAGGTAAATAACATAATTAGAAAGTGAATAGTTTTTTTAATTACAAATGCATTTAATATATATTATATAAAGTAGCATGAACTTCTAGCTCTGCCCAATGTTTTAAATATGCATCACATGGGTGGGACACACTTATTATTTTTTATCACATTTCTATAGCATTTTCATACAAAGTGCTTTCAACGGTTAGATGATAAAGATACAAGAAGAGTAGGAGTCCTTTCCTTAGAATATTAGGGGCTTTAATTTTAAGTGCTGTACTTTTTTAATTAAAATAAAAAATGTTAACTTATTCACAATGTTAAAAAACATTGCAAAATGGGACTCTTAGGAAAGTATTTTCTTAATAATAATAAAAAAAGATTAATATTATTAATTTATATAGGGATATAATGAAAAGCTTTGAGTCCTCTTTTGGAGAAAAGTGCTATATATTAATTATTATTTATAATAATAATAATAATTAACATTATTGCAGTATTCTGTACATTTTAACATTGTGAATAAGGCAACAGTTTTTTTGTATGTTTTGCAGTTTTAATCAAAGAACAAAATCATATACTGTGTTAAGTTAAGATCAACATATTTCTGAAGGGCAAAGTTTATAGTATGTTTTATACAACCCAGAGGAACGCAAGTAAAACACACTATAAACCTGCCCTATAGCAGCCTACTGTCATACAAGAAGTAACAGCTGTAGACTTACAATAATCCTACTGTCAACAGCGAACCACAGTGCCTATATATCACAGTGTACCAATCACCTGACAGCATTATATACACTAATTAAGACAGCATGTAGTTTGTGTTCCTTTGACAAAATAAACACCCGCCAGATGTATGGCACCAGAGCTCTTTCCTCGCCATTGCTAGTAACAGCAGGATTTACAGTACATAAGCTGTAAGGGTTCAACAAATGACCTTGTGGTTACATCTTGTTGACCTTGATGCCATAAATCTTGTCTCCAACATCTGGAACCCAAGATCGGGCTCATTAACTCACAGCCAAAAGTTTATATTACTGTATCTTTTCAGAAATATAGGTTGCTATATCACTTTATAATACATTCTTACCCATTTTCATGCAGTCTCTTATTCTCTTTGAAAGCTTTTTTATTTTCTAAGCTGATGTCGATCTGAAGCACATTTTACCAGTTAGAGAGGACACATCATGAGTAGCCATAAAAATCCACCCAAGCTCTATAACTTGTATATATGTGGTTCAATTACCAAAGTCAAAAAGCTATTTGAAACAAGTTGAGTGAATAATTCTACTTTCTGTGGGGGAAATTCACTAAACCTACACAGGGGCTGCAACAAAGTAATTTGATGTTCTTGTGATGCTTAGTGAATCTAGAAATATATTAATCTATATGGCCTCTTACAATTGAATAAATGGGGTATACACAATAACAAAAGGGAATGTAGACATTAACATCATTTTCTAATTCACTGGCAAGAAGATCCTTTATAATTATTATCCTTATAATTTAATAGAATTAGATTACCTATTGCAAAATGCTGTCTCATGGTAAAATATGGAAAATGCCATTGTTCCATAATTTCTAAGAATATTTCTGTTATTTGACAGATGATCATACATATACAATATGTCTAAGAACCAAAAACAGAAACAACTATACTTGGAGGAAACTTGTTTCACAAGAAATAGAACTAGATTCTGAGGGAAGCCGGTCCACAAAAGAGAGAAAAGGCTATACATAAACAGCCCCCCGACCCACCATCAGAAGCAGACATATATCCCCTGAAAAAAAATGCCCCAAGTGATAGATTGTAAGTCTGCGAGTTTCAATCCTGCGCGGTGCTTTAGGGAAAGCGCTATGGACACTGGATTCCAAGCTCAAAGACAGGGCCCTCTATTCATTGCAATGTGTGTATATTGAACTTGTCATTGCCTGTAACTTAACTTATGTATAGCGCTACGGAATATGTTGGCGCGTTACAAATAAACGATAATAATAATACAATAATACTGTTACCACTTGTCCCTATGGAAAAGTGGACATTTATCCTATTATTCTTCTGGTTATGGTCCTTATAGTTTGGATTAATACTGAAAAGCAAGGAGATACTATGCATGTAATTTGTATTTAATAATACCCATATAATACACGTACACATAGTAACAGGGCAGAAAACTTGATTCTTCCACGGATATTCCCAACATACAAAGATTACAGTTCCAGATGTATTGCCGCTAGACTTGTTTTAACAAAGCTCTTTTGCCTTCCAGGTTCCGGTTCAGTGGACGTATCCTTGGCCTTGCCCTTATTCACCAGTACCTATTAGATGCCTTTTTTACAAGACCTTTCTACAAGGCACTTCTGAGGCTGTGAGTGTATCCAGAAATATTAGACATATATAGAATTGGTAGATATTATGAGATGTGCTTTTAAAGTAAATGTCCCTCTTAAACTTAAGTTGCTTTAATGTCTAGTTTGCATTTACTACTCTATGATTGAGGAGACTGGGATGCTGCTATGTGATATTCTTTCTGTACAGTTGATGATCAGCTATTATTTTGTTTAATTAAAGCAGTAATTCCCAAACCACTCCTTAAGAAAAATCTACACAGGTCAGGATTTAGGTATACCTCTTTTTGACCACAATTATGCCTCATGAAACCTGTAATCTTGCCTACACACAGTGTTAAACCTAAAACCTAGCGTTTATTAGTGTATCGGTTTCTATCAGGGCAATATGATAAAAGGTTTTGTTATTTATGCACAGATAACTGGCTAAAATGGATATTTTATCAACAGCTTGGCCTTCACGTATTAAAATGATTACAATTGTGTTAATTGTGATGAATGATTAAAGTCACCTTGCATTGGTCACACTTTTTTTCAAATGAGCCAACAGATATTTTATGATGCAGACAAGCTGTACATGCCCGGTAATGTAAAACAACAGCATTAACATAGCATTTATTTTATTGGGCCTATATTGCACATACCATCTAAAACCATGTGTATAAATAGTCTTTTTCCATCTTTCATGTTTCAGCAGATCTGCCCAAGAGGACATAAAATACACTGGTAGAGGGAAATTAGCCACACATGGAATTAGTGTCTGCAGAGATCTTTATGGCCACTAGATGGAGCACCTTACACACGCTTTTTAACAAAATGTGTAATTTGTGTGCTATGGACATTTCTAATATTACTTTAATGGGGAAGAGTCTCTTATATAAAGCAGTGCATGTCTAATCGTTCAAATATATGTTTAAAATGTTTAGCACATGCCTATTATTTCTATAAAACAAAACAGGGCCCTTCAATTTCTGAATTTGTTAATATTGTATTTCCCTTGTTCTTATCCCCTGTACAGCGCTACGGAATATGTTGGCCCGATACAAATAAAAGTTGATAATAATAATAATAAAAAAAAAGAACAAAATGTTTATACCTATAGCTGAATTGCTTTCTGCCATAGAAAAGGAATGCAAATCATGATGTATATTGGAATTGCAGAATATCTGTAACTATTCCTAGTGGAACATACATTCTTGAGATTATTGGATATTTTTAAAGAACAATAAAACTGACTATATATTGTGCTTCCCCCATATCTCCCCCATATATAGTCCCTGTGACCTCAGTGACCTGGAATACCTGGATGAGGAATTCCACCAGAGCTTACAGTGGATGAAAGACAATGACATCACTGATATCTTGGACTTGACATTCACAGTAAATGAGGAGGTGTTTGGACAGGTTAGTGTGATATGTGATGATATTAGCCAGTGGTCAATAAACACTGAGGTTGGAATCATAGTGAGCGGTGAAACGTGTGTGTGTCTTAATGTTGAGTTAATATTAACCCTGGCTACAGTGCCATGTTTATGAAATTAAATAAATCATTGAAATTCTCATACATTGTATATTTACAGCCTAATTAAATTGCAATTTGGCCAATTGAATAGGGCTCTATTTAAGCACAGAGCATATTTTTTTACAGAAGTTTTTAGTTAGTGAAGACCTTGCTTTTGGATAGAAGTTCACTAACTAAAACATCTGTACAAAATATGCTCTGTGCTTATATAGAGCCCTATTCAATTGGCCAAATTGCAATTTAACAAGGCTGTTAGGGACTGATTAGCCATAAAATCAATATTTAAAGAAAAAATAAACCTTTAAAACTTACATTTGAACTTTAGTGCTCCACAGCTGCTTCTCTCCATCCCCTACTGGGGTTGGATGAGAATCTGACCAAAAGCTGTCCTAATTTTGTATCTTACCAGTCTAGGGGCCTCATTCAATTGTGATTTGGCAAATTGAATAGGGCTCTATATAAGCACACAGCATATTTTTTTTACAGAAGTTTTTAGTTAGTGAACTTCTTTCCAAAAGCAAGGTCTTCACTAACTAAAAACTTCTGAAAAAAATGCTATGTGCTTATTTAGAGCCCTATTCAATTGGCCAAACCGCAATTGAATAAGACCCTAGGTGTACCTGCTGTGGCACATAAGGACTCCTATATGGACAGCATCCAGGAGATATCCTCTCCTAACCGTGAACACCTAATAGGGGAGGAGCATACCTGCTGTATTCTGAGACACTAAAGTTTAAATATAAGTCTTAGAAGCAACATTGACTGTATTTTCTTCAAGTGCTTTATTGTTAACCAATTATTAAATCAACAAATGAAACTCTATTGTATGAACACTGTAGTTGTGGTTATGCACGTGACAATGTTTTTGGACACGTTTATATTTTGAGTTACAAAGTCAGTTATAATACCTGTAAAATAGCTTTAAAATGTTTGCATTACTCTGAAATCACAATATTATTATAATCCAGAAATACCCTATACATAAAAAAAAAATGTTACTTTCATAATAGTTTTCTTTGAATAAAGATAGAGTACCGGTAAGTCTTTCTACACATTTGCTAACATTTAGTGGGTGAACCCTATTGAGATCTGACATTACCTAACAAATCATCGTTCTTGGGGGATGATAGTGTGCATGGATCCATGGTGGGAGAGGGCTGGTCTGCTCTGTCTTCTATGGTCTACTAAACTCTGAAGATGAAGAGCCAAATGGGTTGAACCCACAAGAATGTCAAGCAAATGCGTATGAGCAATCGAACAATACTGGTGTCAGAGGGGTCATCGATGAGCAGGTCCTGCATACTACATTTTCATAAACCACTGGTTGGATGGGTTAAGTGGCTCACTTCTCCCTCCACCCTCAGTATGCTAATTTGTGTAAGGATATTATTATTTTTTACAAAACCTTTATTTTATTGTATTGCTGTGTAAAAAAAGGAGGACTAACTCTTTAAGTGGTTGAGTAAAGCTATATGGTAAAATTCCTGAAATTTGCTTTTATTGTCTGTGGTCCTTCTCTCTACAAGATATACATTTCATGAGCCATATGGTCTGTTATTTCATGTGTATTTTAACAGGTCACGGAGAGAGAGCTCAAATCTGGAGGTGCAAACATTCAAGTTACAGAAAAGAATAAGAAAGAATATATTGAGAAAATGGTAAAGTGGCGAGTTGAGCGGGGTGTAGTCCAACAAACCGAAGCCCTTGTGAGGGGATTCTATGAGGTAGGACACTCTTGACCAGTTGCTTTGTGCATTTTGCAGCTAATTATAATATATTTTTGTAGAATTAACCTTTTCTAGCATTATAATACGTTCTTAACCTATCATACATTTTCTATGGTTATTATATATGTTCTAAGAAATGTCAAAAAACATAATAACGCTGACATTACCCATGGTCTAATTTGTAACTTTATTCAGCGTTCATTATGATAATGTCAGTATTATCCACAACATTGCTGCATTTAGTTGGATACAGACCACAATGGCAGCCTCTATGGATAATCCAAGTCATCCTATGTTGCCTAGAGCTTTATACACATCTATAAAATGTAACTTTGTCTGTTTTTCTGCAGTTTAGTCCATTAATGTTTATTGGACAATGCAAAATAGACTGAAAAAAAAATATGTTTAATAGTAGATGGTGCTTACAATACAATAATACACCACAATATGAAATGTTATGGTAATTATGTATTACTATCAAAAATGGCAACATATCAGCTAAAAGCTTGTTTAGATGTTATCAATAGTGATTAGTTATCCTGTATTCAGCACTGACTAGAATGGGTGACAAGTTAACTGCAGTCTTTCAGTCCTTAATATTTAAAATGTAGAATTGTATCACATATATAGTTGTGAACAACTCGCGAACATGAAAAAAATCAAAACACAATAAATACACACAGCACATACATAAAAAGCTTACCTACAGCAAGAGGGAGCATCCAGGACCTCAAAAAAGCAACTTACACCTTCATTTAATTCAAAATAAAAGAGTTTAGACACTAAAAAATTCTCTAAGCGAGAAAAAAATGACCGCCGAACAAAACGAAAACGAGGCTACAGCACTCTAAACACGCAAAACACCACAAGAAACTCACAAAACACCACAAACGACCTACGGATATTCCGCTAAGACGCATACCACACATTTACCGCCATTTTACGCCAATGCGGAAGTACACAACTACGCTAACGGTTTGGTCTCGCGCACGCACACTATTACACTGCACACATTCAGCACGCTTACACAGCAGCTCCACACCACTAATGCTGCAGCAACATCAAAACAGATTGCCAGCTCTTCAACACAATGCTTCAAAATAGGTTAAGTATATTCATTTATTAATGTATTACATATTTCATTATTACGCACCAAACAGCATTAGCTACCTTACAATTTCATTGCCGTCATTTTTTGACGGGCAATTCGCTAGTATTAAAATAAACTGTTGTTTTTTCAGATGATATTAAAAACTATAATTTGTACAAAGCAGTTACCACAATCCAAGCTTAAAAGGATCTCCCATTCTGATGGGTCATTATTGCCAGTTGTTGCTAATTACCCTACAGAGGGCTTCCAGTATTGCGCTGATCCAAAAATACAGGGTACTGAAAAGACTGGATGTGTCCAGACCAAAGGAATAACTAGGCTAATCGGATTACTGCCACTTCCCAATGACACTTCAGTGATGTGGAAGAGGTGAATTGGCATTCTCCATATTGTGAAGGATGCCATAACTGTCCCAGAATCCAGTACAGCTGCCATTACTATTGAATTTAACCACTCAGCATCCTAGTATATAGCAGCACATTTAGATTTCTTTTATGCCTAATTCTAAAAACCTTTACATTTTTAGGTTGTCGATTCAAGACTTGTATCAGTATATGATGCTAGGGAACTGGAGCTGGTCATCGCAGGAACCGCAGAAATAGACCTCATTGACTGGCGCAATAACACAGAATACCGTGGAGGTAATGTCATTCTCCTGCAAGTTATCTCTTTTTTAATTATTTTTTTATACAGTTGCGCTGATCCAAAAACAGCCAACAGAAAAAATTATTTATTATGTCACGTATGGGCCTCGCGATGAGCGCCTCCAGCCTTCGGCTCTTATTGCGCATGCGCAAGCCCATAACTTTTAACATTGCGTGACGACACCTTGCAATTACGACAACTATTATAGTTGATTATTTTAAAGAACCTAGATTATTCTTTCCAGTTGTATTATTGAATCAATAAAAGTCAAGTTTTAGATATACTTGTGCATTCTCCTCTATTCTGTGGAGACTATTACCAGTTCATCTGAGTAGTCTTGAGAGTGTACATCAATCACACTTTTCTTTTCTTTATGTAATTTTCTCTCAAAAGATCATATTTTTATTTCATCACCATAAAATGAAACATTGCTAATACTGATCTTTGCTTCTTAAAATTCATTAAATCTGGACTATTACAGTTGAATCTTAATAATTAATGTACTGCGTATTTATTTACAATTACATATTAATTCAAGTAACTTCTAAGAAGATATTAAATACTGAATAAATCAAATTCCCAATTTGCTTTAAGCTTCTGTCTATACAAAATAGCAATTATTGGTTATTACTCATAGAAGGCTATGTTTTCTTCAGAAATTAAAGTATAATTAAAATATTACTCACTTTATAATTGAGTAACATTATTATTCCTTCATTTTCTTTGATCTTTCAGTTGACATTCTAAATTATCCAGATTTAAGAGTGTCATCTTATAATGATGGTTGTCTTATAATTCTCATTCATTACATTGGGTGATGCCTTTATCAGTTGCTTTAGATATTTTATGATTTAAAACATGGAAACTTTATAATTGAGTAACATTATTATTCCTTCATTTTCTTTGAGCTTTCTGTAGGATCTAGGCTTTAGGGTGTCATCTTATAATCATGGTTATCTTACCATTGGGCAGTCTTGAAGCTTGTTTGTCGTCCATGACATTGGATGATGCCTTAATCAGTTATTTTAGATATTTTATGGTTTAAAACATGGAAACCAAAAACAGAAAATAAGATCCAACCTAATATGTGCTGCCTTTTCCATTAACTCTTATCTTTTTTGTTGATTCTATTTTGTTGATATGCTCTTCCTTGTTGATTCTTTCAGGGTACCACGATGGTCACATTGTAATCCGGTGGTTCTGGGCAGCAGTGGAGAGGTTTAACAATGAGCAGAGGTTACGACTCCTACAGTTTGTTACCGGGACATCCAGCGTGCCGTACGAAGGGTTTGCAGCCCTACGAGGGAGCAACGGGCTGAGGCGTTTCTGTATAGAGAAATGGGGGAAAATAACATCTCTTCCAAGGTAACATTGGCAAATGGTTAAAACAACAATATTGAATTACGGTATATTCCAAAGATCTGTTTATTTACTTTTTCCAGGGAACATGCAAGCATTCCCTCTAGTGACAGCAAATGAGG
The DNA here is from genome assembly GCA_027410445.1 of Discoglossus pictus. Taxonomy (NCBI): domain Eukaryota; kingdom Metazoa; phylum Chordata; class Amphibia; order Anura; family Alytidae; genus Discoglossus; species Discoglossus pictus. The sequence continues at coordinate 322,310,621 of CM050166.1, read as the reverse complement.
GCTCAATAGTTTGTTGGCATGGAGGTGGCATCTAATTGTAGTTTTGGTAACCCACTCCGGCAATGGTCCAATTGTGATCTTTCAAGAAGGTTTCGTCTTTCGAACCATCCTCCTCACTGTGCTTGGGCAAAATACACTTGCTTCTTCTTTTAGGCAGGTTCATCACATCTCAAGTTACTTAATGCTCTAATACTGCATATTGGGTATTTTCAGGTATGAAACTAGTTTATTATAGCCTGATTTATGAAGGTCAACAACTTTTGTCTCATTTAATTTGTGTAATCTGTGATCTTCCCCATCTTGATGGATGACTACTGGTGTTTGGCCTTCATGTCACTTCATATTTATACTCCAGTAATGAATTGGAGAACCTTATACATTGTATTATAATAGGATATGTCCTGGTAAGGCTTGTGAGCCTGAGCCTTTCATCTGACTTAACCCAGACCTTAATGCCCTAAGGTAAGTTCCCTTTCTGCAGAAAATAAAGGGGAAGTTTCACAAGAATCCACAACATAATCTTACTAACAGAATGATGAGTGAATTCTGGCTGGGGCTCTGTATTAAAGGACTACTATGGTTTTATTTATAAAATGTACTATATTGAAGAACTACACTTGAAAATATCCAACATTTTTAGAATGTAAAATAGTAATGCCAATTCTTATGTATTACCTTTTACATTTAAGTATGACTGCGAAATCTGCCATTTTGATTTCAGCAGATCAACTTCTTAAGATGAGAGGACACTTTGAAACATAGGAAGTTTATGTCTGCAATGTAGGAATGTAATAGTGCTCTTAGCTGGACTAAAGAAAAACTTATTAGTATACCAAGACATAACCATCTGAGAAAGTAACATATAGCAGCGGACAAGAACACAAAATGGAAAACCTGCAATAAAGAATAATTGAATCAGAAGTCTGCAAAATGCTAACTTTGTCACCCCGAAATCAAGTTGTGTTTTTAGGTTATTCTTAAAGAGCATGAAAATCTGTCTATATGATGTGTTACCCATTTTTATCTAAAATGAATCAGTACTGGGAAATTCCATGTTGTTGCTGCTGCATTTATATACAAATTGGGATAATTTTCGACTTGTCTATCTCTCTAGTCACTAGAGTCTAGTGCCTAAATTAAAGACCTGGAATGTTATCTGGTAGTTATACCCTTCTCCCACCCTTACCAGGCTTTCTAAGCTGCACATTAGCATACAGGAGCCGCAAAATCAATTCTAAATATTTCAGGGATGATTTTCTGTAAAAAAAACTTCTAGTACAATATATAGCCAGTTTTTGATGCTCTTTAAAATTATATACATATAATATATATATATATATATATATATATATATATATATATATATATATATATATAGACATTCAAATGTGAACACAGATGTACTTTTTATTTACTGTACTACCGTCCGGTGGAGGGCTTCTATCGCTCTTTTGCCCACCATATTATAAATGATTGTTGTGGTGAACTACCTACTCATAATTTTCACAACACAGGCTGAGATCCCGCTCCATGCTGATGATAGCCAGTAAGCTTGAAACAGCTGTACATGGATTGGATACTCAGCCTATGTTTAATCCAACCTTGACTTAAAGCTGTGTAATACAGCATGCATAAGCTTAAAGGAAGCCATGTTTGATAATGGCTACGGATTGAAGAACGAGGCATTTGTGGGCACATTTGCATGTCCCAGCTCAACTTCCCAGAATGCAGTGTAATAACTGTTTTTCTCTGAACTCTGAGCTGGAAGCAGGTTTTTTAACTTGCTTTAGACATTCAAATGTGAACACAGATGTACTTTTTATTTAATATATATATATATATATATATATATATATATATATATATTATAGCACTATAAATACTTTCTTACCTGCCCGGTGCTGCACTCCATCCACTTCCTGGGTTGAGGAGGGTCTGACCTCTATTTCACTTTTTTTTTCCAGTCCTGATAATTGTAATTTGCCTTATGTTGCTGAGGCGGCCACATAGATCCGTAGGGGCCCCGTAGAGGTCATTGGCCACAGAAGATCCGTGGGGGGCACAAGAGGGCAGCGGGAACCACAGGGGGGGCACTGGTGCCACAGGTGACCCGTGTAAGGTTCCGCGGGGGGCGCTTAGAGGTCCGGGCCTCGGTGCCTTGCACAGTCTGCACCGGCAGTAGCTCCGCCTCTGTGTATATATATATATATATATATATATATATATATATATATATATATAAAAGAATATATATCTTATGAATGTATTTATAATAATCGGCCAGTTATACTGAAGGATGAAGCGAGGGAGATTATTTCCATTTCTGTGTTATCTAGTGGTGTATATGTACAAGATTTCTCCAAAACTCTTTTTATTAAATATGGCACAATATATTAGACAAAATGTTTTCAATCTTTCTAATCATATAGTTTGTAATTCCTACTGTAATAATTCTAACTATATACTTATGACAGACAGTGTTCTTTAAAAAAAAATGTATTCAATTGATTTAATGAAATATTTGTTTTGGGGGTTTTCAGTTTTGTTGTCATTAGGAAGAAAAAATATTCTTCCAATAGCCTTACAAAGTTGTATAAACTGTAAGTCCGTTAGGAGCTGTTCCTTAATAATTGAATAGTTTAAAATCATATGTAGTCGGTATGCACTGACTTATATTATGACTGTATGAATTATTTGATAGAATGGGAATGCCATTAAAGGGATTTTTCAGGCCTTTGAACAGCTACACCAATGAGTGTGTTTTTGTAAATAGATAGTGTGCCGTTTATTTATAAAAAATAACTTTAAAGGACCACTATACAGTTCTGTTGAAAGGCTAACACAGCTTAAGATGGGGGTCTATCCAGTCCAGGTAGAATGTCTTTCCATAATGGAATCCCACATGACACAAGCAAATTCTGATAAATATTATATTTTCTCTAAAAATTAACAACATTAGCAGCTGTCTTAGCCAGGAGCGTAAAATAGTTTGTCACAAACGTCATTGATTGATGTTTTTCCTGAACTACATCAGTTCTTTGACATCATATATACAGCCAGAATGGTCTATAATGGCAGCTTCACTCGTGAATTTCAAGCCACTAGTGAAATAGCTAAGACAGAGCAAATGAATCTGATCTGATTACACATGAAGGCTGCGGTGCTCTGTCTCTGGCTGAACATCTGATGATGCATTGCGCACAATTTACCCAATAGTTAATGTTTTAGAGACTTGAAGGATAATTTTAACCAACTTTTCAAAAATTACACACCAGCATTTTCAGCTTGCTAGTTTTGACTTTTATAACTATATAAAACCTGATTGTATGTTTTTATCACTTCTTACAGGGCACACACATGTTTCAACCGCTTGGATCTTCCACCCTATCCATCCTACTCAATGTTACATGAAAAGTTGTTGATAGCCGTTGAGGAGACAAGCACCTTTGGACTTGAATGAGCAGGACTTCTGATATTTTCCTGACTGATGACTCCACCTTCCTACTCCACAGACACAGGTTGTCTTTGTGGTCTTGTTTTCACATTGCATTTTTATTTTTTCCTTTGGCGTTCTTGTTACAAGACAAGCTACTTATAAACGTGCATGGGGAACTGGTTCCCTCCAAGGCCCAAACCTTTGTGCTTTCCTCCTTAGAATTCAGCAATCCACAAAGCTGTATGCAATATCAAAATAAATAACTGGACTCAAGGCTCTGTATATCTCTGCATACCTCCGAAATAACAAGGCTAGGACACAGCTGCAGTTTGCATTACATACGTCAAATTGTATTTTGGTTAACTATTTACAAAATGAATTCCACAATTTATGGTCAGGTCGACCTGGATCTTTTCATAAGTATCATCCCACTCTCACTTTCCAAAACATTTCTGTATTTTGAGTGCATTCTCCACGTGGAGATACCAGTAAGAATATTGTTTCGCTATTCTGTTGCAAACATGAGTATCAATTCCAGAACTATATGGTACAGAAAAGACAATATGGAATAACCAGCCCTTTATATTACAAGCTTAATTACACTTCAGCAATCAGAGGTATTTAAGGTATTGCTCTTGTCTTATGTGCACTCTCCAGCAAGATGTATCACTGTATAGCAAATTATTTGATTTTTCAACATGTCTCAAGAGCCCCACACCAAAAAGAAGAGTCCTTTGTGGACATCCTCGTGAGCTCATGTTTTCTGTGCTGTTGTGGACACATATTTAGTTTATTGCTTAATGAAAAATAATTGTTTAAAACAAAAATGTAATTGCCTCCTTCCCTACACTTTGGCCTTTTTGTATTTGTCCAGTTTTGCAAAGTCCTCACATCTATAATATGATCTTTAGAGCCATTAATCTGAAGATCACCTGGTGACTAAATTACATATATAATATTTTAAAGACATAGCTAAGATCCCTATAGTAATTAGTTGGTTTTAGCCACAAAGCAACATAAGGCCCATTCCTTTGGATGATCCATAAAGTGCCTTTCTGGAATTTCTGTTTAGATTCTACCACTAATATTAATTAAAAAAAATAAATCTAAAATTAGGTTGAGAAAGGAGATTTGTCCTTTATCATTCTGTACTTTAAACATAACTCTAGTACGGAATTTAATAGAAAAATAAGCTATCACAGTATATTTGAGTATATTTTTATACATCAATCAGATTACCCTGTCTCCAATGAAATACAAAATATACAGGTTCACCAAATGGGATATTTACATTTGCCACCATATCATAAATGGCCAACTACATTGCCTCACAATATTGTTGATTTGATTATAAAACATACAAAACTAAGTTAAACATCAGTATCTAATAAGGGATTGTTAACAATAATTATGCTTTCATACTTCTGACCAGGTGTTTTCAATAGATGTTCTGTGTTACTCAAGTTTGGGAATGACCTCTATTTCACTTTTTTTTTCCAGTCCTGATAATTGTAATTTGCCTTATGTTGTAAATATAAATAGGTTTTTAAATGCTCTAATAAGCGATTATATGACATAAAAAGCTGTTATCCTTATTCAGACAAATATACCATAGCAATAGTATTTTTATGGATGTGTAAAGCTCTAGGTTTGAAAAGCTATGTTTTTTTTAAATGGGTCCATTAGTCACAACACATTTTGCAAGAGTTCCACCGTCATTAAAGCATTTAAAATGCATAAAATAAACGAAACCCATGAAGACTATGGTCTAGATAAATTTAGGTATAAACTGGACATCTCTCCTCTCACCTTATTGAATCTAGCCCTGTGACCTGTCAGTTTTTGATACATTTAACCAGTGGAATATTAGATGAAAAAGTGAAGATAATTCAACTGCTTGCATGTAGCGAACCACATCAATAAAATACATCATGGGGAGTTCATACATAAGGAAAATGAGACTCCAAAGTACCTATAGGAAATAATCTACTTTCATATTTTCATTTTGTTTTTCAATTATTTGTTAATTTATTTATGATGTATTTATTAGAAGAATTTTATATATATATATATATATATATATATATATATATATATATATATATATATATATATATATATATATATTAAAACACTATCTGAGATAGCACATAATCTTAAGAGAATATTCGGCACAGTACAAAGGGAATATATAAAAACACAGTTGACTGACAGGTTCATGAGGCCTAAAATTTAGTGTTCTCCCAGTTTTCAGGATAGAAATTACATTTCTGTCAAAATCAACAATAAAAATTAAGAGTTAATGCAGCTTATTTTCTTTTTTTTTTACCTGGTGCTAAATTTTAGGGTAGGAATAATTAACTGTTTTGACTAAATTATCAAAACTGAAAAGATTAGTAAGGCAGAACACTATGCATATGAATAACCGGAATTTATATATAAATTAGGATTAATAGGCATAACATTAATATATTTTTAAAATGAAAGAAAAATGGAGAAAATTAAATTATTTCTTCTATTGTCACTTGCTTGACACACACAATGGCTATCCTATATAAATATAATATTTAGTCAATGGCCATTATAGCAAGACAGGCAGCATTCTTCATAGCCTCAATATACAAAATAGAAGAGAGTAATTTATGAGCTTGATAATTACATAATTTAATTATTTCTTCTGATAGGTCAAGTTGTATTTAAGAACTTATATTGGTGAGCTATTACTGATTATTCTTATCAATTATATGTTTTATAATTTGAAAATTAAAAAAAAAAAAACACTGGCAGTAAAAACTTATTTCAGATTATTTATTTATTTCATTAAGATTTCAAACGTAACATTAAATGATTTTATAACATATTTAAATTATGATCATACATTGTTATATATTAGCTAAAAAGCATTTGAGGGAAAATCCACACTGAAGGCCATTCTTCTAACAAAATAGTTCATTTTGTTAGTAAAAAAGATTGTAAAAAGTATACAAAAGCACCTTTATATTATTAGTGATTTTGATACCAGTAATGCGTTTCTCCTAATGACAAGAAGGAGCTGACATAACGTGAAAGGGAACAAGCTGACACCACTATTGACCCTCGCTAACACATTTCGGCCTAGCGACAATAACAAAGCCTTTTAAGCTGCAAACCCTAATTTAAACTTTAGTCCTAAACTCTGGACCATCTTCAACAAACCACTTTGGCCCATATTTATTAAGCAGTGCTATTCCATAAGACACCATTTGTTGAATGTGCAGGTTAGTGTCTTCTGCAGTAGTACCACTTATTTAAGTGGTTATAGGTAATAAGGGCTGCCTTCTTCATACTGGTGCCAATAATAAAACGTTATGCTTCTTAGGGCTGGAATCAATTGCGCTGCTAATTCTATGCACTGCAATGTGTACTCTGTCAGATGTATGTAAAATAATACATTATTAAAATGGAAATTGTGTTGTTATTAACTCTCTAATGTTTATCTGGTTCAAAAAAAGTTAATTTGCAAATGTTTCACATCATTTTTCTATCGGAATTCCAATGTAACCTTGATTTTTCAAAGTCATAAAAGCAAGCCTAAATGTAAGTGTCACTTTTATCTGTACTATTGAATATGTGGTCCCACTGCACATGCCACTATAGTTGTTGGCCCCTGAACAATTTTTTTGCTAACTTTTTCCATTGTTTGAATTTACAACTAGACACACACTATATTTAAATCAACCAGTTTACAACTGAATTTGCAATGGGGTGGGGGGGTTCGATTATCAGGGAACAATATTCATTTAATAAAGAAGAGTAGAAAACTAGTTGGGAAGCTATAGTATTTACCATAGCTTTCAGAAAGCTATGGCGTTGTGTACTGGTAATCACAATTTGGAAGAAGGATGAATTATGTTTAATTTCAGTATTATTTTTTACCATGGTCCAAAGTAGTAATTGCCACTACTTCTTCAAAAGTATAGGTACTACTTCTTCTAATGTAAGGTTAGTTATTAAAGTGCCTCTTATTGTAGGAGCATATCATTATTTAACAAATTAGACATTTATAGGTTTTATAGTGGAAAAATAGACCACAGCTGCTGTACCTTGAGTATTAATGTTAACAATAATAAGCCAAACAAGACCAAAAAGTTGAAAAAAGAACCGTGATAGAAGAATAATGAAAATATCTATTTTGCAGTATGGTACGGTATTTCACCATATATTACTTTAAACATTTATTGTCAGAAGAGCCTGCTGTTTTATTTAGCTTTTCAGCAAGTAATAACTGCAGCATTGTTCCTGGAGTTAAGGTGCAATCAGTGGTTTGTGACTATTTTACTGGTTTGTCTGACTTTACACATGATGCTGCTCCGAATTGTTCCTTACATGCTACCTGAATAGCACTGACATGGAAAATGTGGCCCTCAGATTCACACGTGTGGAATTGTGTGAGTTGTTTGTTTTGTTTTGTCTGTAGTTGATATTAACACAAGACTACAATTCCCAGCATGCCATGTAAATAAGTGAGTAAGTATCTTGTTGAACCGAACAATTTAGTCAGGCATGGAGGAGCTTTATTATTTTTGCCCCAAGACATGGTATTTCCTTAAAAGAGCACTGTGTAAACTGCAATGTCTCTTTTAACACATTTTTTCATTTTAAAAGCATGGTGTCCCCAGCAGGCATCTGACTGAGTACTGAGATTAAAGGTAAATCTTGGCCTGCTTTTGGCAAATTTGAAGTAAACAACATATACATCCAGTTAAATGAATTTACTAATCTGTCCTAAAAACCATAATGATTGCCAAGCGGGACAACGAAGTCTGAAAGAGCCATGGAACAGAAGGGTGTTTTACGATTATTAAATATGGTGTCTTCAACTACTAAATATCTTCCCTCACCTCCTCCTCTGAGCAACATATTAAACAAATGTAATATCCACACATTACATGCATTCACTACATTTAAGTATTTTGTGTAGATCACACCCTCAGAATCCAGTTTCCAGATATGACCATGTTGTCTGGTCAGTCGAAGCTTTGCCAGAAGGGAAACACGACTTTATCACCCGATCTTCAACCACTCACCCTTGACTACCTGCATCAACTTGTACATCTGAATACAACGGGCTTACATTGGGAGAGCTACTGTCTGTACGACTCTGTATCTCCCAACTGGGAAATATTAACAGGGAACTGACACTACTACATCCGATAACAACAAAGTACCGCACAAACAAACCAAACCTACACTGCCAATAACTTTTTATACAGCAAGCCTAACACCTGGCCTCCTCGACTGTTACAGTGTTCAGGCAACAAGACTATGGCATATGCTGTTTTCCCTACCAGAAAGTGTATTTAACGTCTGGATGATCAACTGATGAGAGCCATAGTCAGGAACTTAATTTCTCACATAGCTGTCATCCATCAGGAACTACCCAACATTAAGACAATGCACTCTGTGTTTCTTATTGTTCTACAGTCAACTGATGCCCAAGGGACAAACCCTGGAAAAGATGAAGAGCCACAGCTATGACCACTTGTAAGCATTGCGTCAAACTTGGAAACTACTGCTACTTATTGGCCCCTTCAGAACTTGGCAAACTAGTTTGTTAACCCTCCATGCCATCCTACCTAACTGGGACAGAAGACCTTAACAAATATGCAAAATTCATCCACTATGCAACAATTATCAATCATTGTTACCTTGCTCCTTGTGAAAATAACTGCAATGAAGGCAAGCAAGAGATATCATGAGCTCCATCACCATCTCAACTGCACGATTCAACCACAGACAAGCACCAACCTGAACACTACACTGGTATCTAGAAGCAGCTGATGACAAATTTCCAGATCACAAGGGCTGCTCATCTGCTGGTGAAAAGAAACAATTAATTATTAACTTAAATGACTTGCCCAGAAGAGCAGAACTGCTTAGGTTGCTAGAATAAGCTATAATAAGCAACAAGTCTTAAACTATAATAAGCAACAAGAGTTAAGATCAAGCAGTAGATTGGCTAAAGTGGAATTGTGCACTGATACCTGCTGGACTGTCATGATTATGCTGGCCCTGTATGCTTTATGTTAGAAATAATGATCTACTATGAGCCTTCAAACATACAGAGAATCAGAGGCAAACCATGAACATATTTTTCCACAGAATGTCTCTAGTTTAGCAATTGAACAGCCTTCACCATACCACGCTTTTTAAACTTAGTTGCCCATTACAAATTCTAAGAAAAAGTATATTGATATTGATATCTATATTGATAATCCACCAGTCAACATAGAATCTAAAGCATTAGATTACAATAAATCCTCTGTTCTATAATAAAAAGAGATTGGGTCTTTAGCTTCAATATTTAAGTAAAATGGCAACAGTTACCTTACTTAAAGCTGCTCAGGTAGATATAGTTTTCGGTGACTATTTTATTTATTTAATATTATAATTCTTGGAACAAGTGAAGCACTATGATTTTGGTCTTAACTATTTATTTTTGTATTGTCTATATGTAGTCCAAATTACCTCCTACTTCTTTGTCTTAATCCTTCCATTCCTATCTTCAATCTCCTAGGAAATTAGATATTCATTGCTTCATACTTTGTCCTTAGTAAATAAATATTGCAAAAAAATAAATTAAATAAGACAGGGATTCCATATATTTATCTAGCATAGATTTAAAATAGCAGAAGCAGGAGTGTAGCACAATTTAAAAAAAAAAATACTGGAAATTTAGATTTCCAGCACTGTCATAGTTGAGAATGTCAGTTGCAGACATTAACAGCTTTATTAAATTGCAATTTGTCCAATTGAATAGGGCTCTATTTAAGCACTTGGGGCCTCATTCTATTATCGGCCGCAGCCGTTGCGGGGCCGCAAGGACTGGCCGCAAGCTATTCTGCTATTCTATTCCCTTACGGCCGGAGGCTCCGGCAGGCTTGCGGCCGGTGCCTTGCTATCTCTTGCGGCCGCTCGCGCCGGAGGAAATCCTTTGATCTAAAACGGCCGCAAGAGTTTTGCAATTCAATTCCTCCGGGAAACCTCTCAGCAAGGCTAAAAGCGAGCCGCTGCTTACTTGCAGGAAAGAGGTCTCGCTAGCACCAATTAAGCACATAAAATAGCTCAAATAAAGCCATCCTGCACTTTGCGAAGACTATAAAGGGATTTTAGGTGTTAGAAAAAATAGCACATAATTATCCTGTACTCAAATCCGTAAAATATTTTATTTTTAATATCCGTAAAATATCCATGTAAAAAGTCCAGAGTGCTTGGAGCACCTCAGACACACCCACGCCGCAGCCGGAAAATAAAGAGTTAATTTGAACTCGGGTTTGGGCAGATGTGCAAGCTTGAGGGTGGGTTTCTTTTAATCCTCATGTCCCCCAATATGATCCCTAGCATTTACAGAGCTGTACAGTGCAGGCTTGAATTTATTTTTCAGTTTTTATATTTCTGAGATTACGGCCGGTTCCAAGATATGCGGCCGGCCGTAAAAGGAGATCCTTGCGGGGCCGTATAATAGAATCGCGAGTTAACTGAACCCCCGCAAGGAATCGCAGCCTTACGGCCGATTTACGGCCGCTAATAGAATGAGGCCCATAGTATATATTTTTTTACAAAAGTTTAGTTCTTCACTAACTAAAAACGAATGTAAAAAAAATATGCTATGTGCTTAAATAGAGCCCTATTCAATTGGCTGAACTGCAATTTAATAAGTCTGTTAGCGTAGAGGCTTTAAATTGAGAAATGAAGTTGTCTCATCAGATACCTTGTGGAACTAAAGTGTCCTTAGATGGATGGCTTGTTTAGATGGATGGCTTGTTTAGATGGATGGCTTGTAAACCTATAGAATAACAGTGCAGGATTATGAAGGTTTGGACATATGCCAGATAGCTAACTGTGCTGAGAAATAATATGAGTCAACAATTAGTTATTATTCCTAATGACGTATAGGAAATTAACATTTCCCTTTTTGGTGCCAGCTAAGAAATTACACAAACTGTGAGCTGGAACTGCCTATTTCTGGCTCTTTCTCAAGTTCCTCTTAATACCCAGAGTAATTGTTTTCTTGACCTCTGCATGTGTGACTTGATCCGCCTAAACTAAAATCCCAGAACCCAATAAACACACAACACCAGATGTATGGGTAAAATACAGGCCACAGCTTTTATTAACATAACCTGCAGGTACCATAACCTGCCCAAAACCTGGGGCTGCATACCTTCCCCAGGACAGAGCTCATACCCAGCCAGAGGCTCTATGGAACCCCATGCCCAAGAGACCTCTGGCATTGGCCCATACCGGATACCTTCCCAGCTAATGAGCTCCGCCCTAAGGTGACGCAGCACCCCCGCCAAGCTGTGACAATATAACATTACACATATGTAAACATATACATAAACCATATAAATATATAGGGAGGGAGGGAGGGAAGCTCTGCTCTGATTATCAGTTAAGTGCTCCCAGGCGGGAAAATACCCCCCTATATAAACTGACAAACCCCTCCCCCAAATTTAACCTAACCAATGGCTACCCAGCACCCAGCCCGGTCAAAATGCTCCTGTAACTAGGCAGTTACAGGGTGCTGACTTGACCTCTGCATGTGTGACTTGATCCGCCTAAACTAAAATCCCAGAACCCAATAAACACACAACACCAGATGTATGGGTAAAATACAGGCCACAGCTTTTATTAACATAACCTGCAGGTACCATAACCTGCCCAAAACCTGGGGCTGCATACCTTCCCCAGGACAGAGCTCATACCCAGCCAGAGGCTCTATGGAACCCCATGCCCAAGAGACCTCTGGCATTGGCCCATACCGGATACCTTCCCAGCTAATGAGCTCCGCCCTAAGGTGACGCAGCACCCCCGCCACCCGCAAGCCCTACGGGCTAAGCACCGCCAAACGAAACCATGGCCTGTATAATACCCTCCTTCAAAGTGTAATTAAATAACTGAAGGCCAATTTCATTTAGGTGAACCCCATCTTTCCCAAAAAACGTGTGAGCCTCCGGGGTCTCTAGGTCCTTGTGTCTAATGGAAAAACCCCCCAAACGCCTGACAAAAGATGCCATGATCTTATTTATTCTTTTCCTGGCCTTGTCCAACCTGGCATAATCAAATGCCCCCCGCCAGCGTAACCTTGGAGTTATATGGGACCAAATAACCAATAAATCTGGGAACAATTCCCGAAGCCTGAGGACATCCCTCTTCATTATCCGAATAAGCTCCCGCATGGGCATGGAACCTAAATCATTACCCCCTGCGTGGATCAGCAGTATCTCCGGCGGAGGAGATGACCTAGCTAGACTAGATACCGTTAATAACACCTGTTCCCATCTCAACCCCCTAACCCCAAACCACTTAATTACTACTGCTTCCTCTGGGAAACCCAGCTGACGGCCCTGATCAGTTATTCCTGCTGCCCTTCTGGCCCAATAAATGAATGAATGGCCTACGATCCATAACTGTATGGGGTTTCCTGCAATAAAAACACATAATATACATATCACAAACTTTGATTTTCACAATAACCAACATGTTAGGGACACTGAAGCAGTTCCTACTCCGTGCCCCTACTTTAAATATAATTCTAACTTTGTTTGCCGGCAGATCTCTTCAACTTATCCACAATACTCATACCACTCACCGCCATAGGGGCAGTCCTCTATACCCACTACAGCTTTTCGTTGACATCTGGGCAGTCCTATTACCCAGTGCCCCCAGCACTGTAACTTTCCTGCTCGGGCAGCTGACCCGTACCCCTTTCTGTGCCAGGTCCTGCTCATAGGATCAAATTCCACCACTCCATTTGAAATGGTGTTTGCTCCACCTTAGCTAACGGTGCTTCTTTCCTAAACCGCTGCCATTCAAACCTTGATAAGGAATCTGCAATCACATTTTTAACCCCTGGTATGTGCGATGCTCTAACTAATATATTTAACTGAAGACACTTCAATACCAATTGCCTCAGTAGCCTCACTACTGGAGGCGAAGAGGCAGTAATAGAATTAATTGCCTGTACCACGCTCATGTTATCACAATTAAAGATAACATGATGATTTTTTAACTCATCACCCCACAACAATATTGATACCAGAATAGGAAACAACTCCAGTAACGTCAAATTCCTTGTCAAACCACTCTCCCTCCAACTAGCGGGCCACGCCTGCGCACACCAACAACCCCTAAAGTAAGCCCCAAAACCCAGAGATCCTGACGCGTCGGTAAACAACTTCAACACTTCATTGGCAACTGGTTCCTTCATAATCATATTACGCCCATTAAAATGCTCCAAAAACTCGAGCCAAATGCGTAGGTCTGCTTTATGATCTGCTGAAATCCTAATGTGATGATGTGACTTATTTACACCCGCCGTAGCCAATGATAATCTCCTGGAAAATATCCTCCCTATTGGAATAATCCTACAGGCAAAATTAAGTTTCCCGAGCAGGGACTGCAAAGACTTCAACGTAACTTTCTTAGCTCCCAACGCCACTGACACACTTAACTTTAAGTCTGCGATTTTATCTCCCGGAAGACTACACTCTAGTTTGACAGTGTCCAGCTGGATACCAAGGAAACACAAAATGTGAGACGGACCTACAGACTTATCCTCTGCCAATGGAATGCCAAAGTCCCCCGCCAACTCTTGAAAACCTTGCATTAACCGGATGCAATCCCGGGACTCAGCAGAACCGATAAAAAGAAAATCGTCCAAATAATGCACGACAGAAGACAAACCCGTCTTAACGCAGATGACCCAATGTAAGAACGAACTAAATTTCTCAAAATATGAGCAGGATATACAACAGCCCATCGGAAGGCACTGGTCCACAAAAATCTTACCCCCAATCTGGCATCCCAACAAATGAAAGGAATCCGGGTTGACCGGGAGTAACCGAAAAGCCGACTTTATGTCAACCTTTGCTAACCAAGCCCCTCTACCAGCCCTCCTAATTAACTGAACCGCCTGTTTAACTGAAGCGTACGAAACCGAGGCTAACTCCCTGTCAATCCCATCGTTAACTGATAGGCCCCTGGGGTATGATAAATGATGAATAAGCCGGAATGAACCCGGCTCCTTTTTAGGAACCAGGCCCAACGGTGATATCCTCAAATCTTTTATCGGAACCTCATCAAAAGGACCTGCCATTCTACCTTTTTCAACTTCACTGATTAACTTGCTCCAAACCAACGAAGGATTCTCCCTAGCAGATCTTAAATTCCTAGGCCACCCCAACGGGGCTGAAAACAACGATGGGATAGAAAAACCTACCGAAAAACCCCTAAGCAACAACCTAGCGTCCTCTGATGAAGCAACCCTACTGGCGTAGCGCCTTAACCACCACTCCATCCTTTCTAACCGGACCGGGCTCTCCCCCTTTTTGTCCAAACTCACCCGCCTTTTGACCTTTTGATCTCTTAAAGCAGCGAAAAAGAGGATGACCCGTGCCACATTCAGAACACTCATGTCTAAACTTACAAGAACCACCCCAACTGCAAGATCCTTCATTATAAGCGAAACAATACCCTTTTTTACCACTAGCAGCTACCGCCGGTTTTGGGGCCGCCCCAACCGCCGGCCGCAAAGGTGTTACTATTTTTAACCAACTACCCATATCCCTATCATCCCACTGCATGGATGGCCTAACAGCCAACTTCTGACGGAATTTTTCATCGTACGCCCACCAAGCTAAGCCGCCGTAAGTCCTATGGATGCCTTCAATTTCATCCAGGTAACAAAACAATGCTGAACAACATTCCGGATTACGCTCCCCCACTATACTGGCAAATATAACATAGGCCTGCAACCAGTTACTAAAAGTCTTGGGAATCTTCCTGTATCTGCGCTTACGCTCATCCTCCTCTTTCTTTCCTTCATCCTTCTTATCATCTGCCTTGACTTCTATGAAATTATCCAGCGGGAGAAGCGAGAATATCTCTATGAACTCCCGCTTCCAAATCCTTTCCTTCAATTCTTTCGCTACGTGTTCTCCGATAGGACCAATTGAGCACAGTGCTGATTTATTCATGACTGTGTCGGCTACCCTAATAACTGCTGGAGAAACCTCTTTTTCCTGCACTTCCCCACCTCCAGTAACCTCTGCCTCCATGCCTGTACCCCTTTCAGTAATATCTATTAAAGGAACCGCCCCTAACCCTGGATTGATAGCCCTCTCATGCCCCACCCATGCTAAAGCGGGTCCCAAGCTTTTTCCCTTTTCCATCTGTGACAATAAATTTTTTAATTGAGCTACCGCCTTGACTAAACTAACTTGTGTGTTGTCAGGATGTGTATGTAGTGTGTCTAGAAATTCACCTGTGGTATGACTCCAGGCATTTGCTGGCGCGAAAGCTGTCGGGGCCGCTGGGATGGTCGCCTCATTCCGTTCTCCTGCTTGTCCGGAGAAGGGAAGTTGCTTGCTCCTGTCTGGCGTCGCCTCCTTTCTTGTGCTCTGTTTTACCCTCCGGTCTTCCCCGGAAGGCAGTCTCTGGTCCTTTCGTTCTCTTGTGTCCTTATTGCACCTGGAACGAGGATAAACAGATCGCCTCCCTCTTTCATCCCTTTCATGCTCACCTCCACTTCGAACATGCAGTGGCGACCGCTGCCTGGACCTTGACCTCCACCTGGGGGAGGGCGTTCTTCTGCTCCTGCGGCTCGGTGAATTATACCCTCTGCTCTGCCGATATGCACCCGCCGGCGACCTCCTCTCTCTGCATTCGGATGGTCTACTTGCACTCCTTTCTTTTTCCACTCTGTCTCCTGTTGCTTCAACTCGCCTCCTTGAGCCGGACGATCGGGACTGTTCATGCGCCGGTGAAGACCTTACAAAATCCTGCAGCCGTCTGTTCTGCACACCCGGTTGTGACTTGCTCCTGGCAGATGTCCCTTCATCCGGATCAGCATATGTGGAAACAGGACACAACAAAGCAGGAACAGCAGCCGTAGACACAAACCTAACTTCACGCTGAAACTCCTCTTCCTCTTCACTCACACTTGACACTTCCTCCATGTTATATCCTAAATCTAAGCTACCTGGAAAACTGCTGACTTCCACCCTTTCCTTGCTGGAATCCCACAATTCTACTCCTCCTACTTCCTCCATAAAATCCACCACTGCAAGATCTTTTGAGGCTGACAGCCCATCTCTGCACAAGCTGCCCTGCACATTTTTCTGCACCCTCCCTTGCTGAACTGTCTGTCTACTGTCTGTGCTTCCCTTTCCTAGAACCCTGCACCCTGCTGTCCTCCTCCCATTCACTGTCCCCTGTCTGCTACTACTAGCTTGCCTCTCCTCCTCACCTGTTTGGTACCCCCTTGGGCTTATTAATCGCCCTGCAGACCTCAGCGACGCCGACCTTGTGCCTGTGCCTGCTCCTTGCTCAGACCTCCCGTCAGACAGCTGCGCCAGCTCCCTACCGGCTGGCCGCCTCCTCCCGATGACGTCACGCCGGCTCCTCGTCGGCGCGTTGATCTCCGCTGCCTCTTCACCTCCTGTGGCGTGTTCTTCCGCCTCCTCCGCCGACGCAGGTCCTTCGGACGCCTCCTGCTGCTGCAGCTGCTCACCAGGTCCCGTTGACGCGCCGGCAGGACTCCGGTGAGTAGCTCTTCCTTTTCTCTTCTTCCCTGGGCTCTTCACAGAAAGCTGCGCCCCTCTTGTCACTGCAACCGTCCTTTTTGCGGGTCCCGTTCTTCCTTTCTTCTTGGGGGTAATTATTTCAGGGCTAAGCCTATTGGGAGGCTTTGCTGACCTTGCTGGACGCCCTTCTCTTCCAGCATGAGTCCTGGTGTCCATTGCTGCATTACTTTCTGGGCCACTGGCGGGGCCACTCTCTGTTAGCCTAGCCATCAGCTCCTGTAGCCATTCATGGCCATATTCCTCTGCTTGGCTCCTGAGTTGGGCTATGAAGGACTCCACGCTTGCTGTAGACATTGCTTAATCAGATGCAAGCTCTGCTCTGATTATCAGTTAAGTGCTCCCAGGCGGGAAAATACCCCCCTATATAAACTGACAAACCCCTCCCCCAAATTTAACCTAACCAATGGCTACCCAGCACCCAGCCCGGTCAAAATGCTCCTGTAACTAGGCAGTTACAGGGTGCTGACTATATTACCTGTGTTGTCATAAATAGTGAAAATAAAGTTTTATTTTAAGGCATATAGTCACATAAAGTGCTTACTAGGGATCAGTTATTTTCATGTACTTTAAACAGATCATTATAAAGGCTCTTATTTCATCAACTACTTTTATTCTTGCCTTACCCTAAATAACTAATTATTATCTAATAATGGAAGCTGGCAAAAGTTAATAGGAAGGATCACAACGCATTGTTGTTGTTTAGTCATTCAATCTGTCATCCACTGCCCCTCTGAGCTCCATCAAGCTCATGTCCATTGCTTCAATTACCTCATCTATTCATCTCTGCCTCTGTCATCCCCTTCTTTGTGTGCCTTCAATCTTCCACAGCATCGGGGTCTTCTCAAGGGAATCTTGTTCATGATTTGATCAAAATAATTGAGCTTCAGCTTAATGGCCATAGCTTCCAGTGAACAGTTTGTCTTGATTTCCTGTAGTACTGATTTATTGAATCTTCAGTCCAAGGGACTCTAAGCAGTTTTCGCCAACACCACAAATTAACGGCGTCAATTCTATGCCAATCAGCCTTCTTTATGGTCCAGCTCTCACATCCGTAAGTTACTACTGGGAATACCATAGTTCGAACTATGCGGACCTTTGTTGATAGTGATATATCTTTACTTTTTTATAGCTTATCCACATTTGCTATAGCTTTCATCCCTAGAAGCAAACATATGTTAATGCCATCCTAAGGTCACCATCTGAAGAGATCTTGCAGCCCAGGAATATAAAATTTGTCACTGCCTTCACTTCTTCCTCCTCTACTTGCCAGGAACTGAGATTGCCGTTTGCCATGATCTTTGTCTTTTTAACGTTGAGTAGTAGGACAGCTTTTGCATTGTTTTCTTCCCCCTCATCAAAAGGTGCCACTAATAACCTACTGAGCACTGACCATCTAAAATGTTCCATTACCAGTGGTTAATTGGTTATTGGTGGGCACTGTTCTATTTTTAAAATATACTCCTTTGAAGAACTACAGGGAAATAGGGAAAAGGTTTTTAGAATGTAAAATAATTAAACAGACTTTATCAGCTTTTATATGCAATCATGGTGCTGTACAGTGAAATCTACAATTTGTACTTTGCTGATTTGCTTCCTGAAGAGGGAGGAGAATGTATAATGGGAAAGTGGTAGCTAAAACTGACAGTGCTTTCAACATGATTAATGGAAATCAAATTAGTTTACAAGGCCACAATCTCCAGAGAAAATAGCAGACAAGTTAGAAAATAGGGTAAACAATAATTGTATATAATAGTTAAGCATATCAAAATTTTGCTCATTAATCTATTCAATAGACTATATATATATATATATATATATATATATATATATATATATATATATATATATATATATATATAAAAAAAATATATATACAGTGGCTGGGGGAGTATTTGATCCCCTGCTGATTTTGAACGTTTGCACACTGACTCACTGACAAAGAAATGACCAGTTTATAATTTTAATGGTAAGTGTATTTTAACAGTGAGAGACAGAATAAAAATAAAAAAAAACAACAATAAAAATGCATGTTAAAAGAGTTATAAATTTATTTGCAGGTCAGTGAGGGAAATAAGTATTTGATCACCTATCAATGAGCAAGATTTCGGTCACCCAGGTGTTTTTTAAACAGGTAACGAGCTGAGATTAGGAGCGCTCTCTTAAAGGGAGTGCTCCTAATCTCAGCTCGTTATCTGTATAAAAGGCACCTGTCCACAAAAGCAATCAATCAATCAGATTCCAAACTATCCACCATGGTCAAGACCAAATTGCTGTCCAAGGATGTCAGGGACAAGATTGTAGACTTACACAAGGCTGAAATGGGCTACAAGACCATCGGCAAGCAGCTTGGTGAGAAGGTGACAACAGTTGGTGTGATTATTCACAAATAAAAGAAACACAAACTGCCAGTCTCCCTCAGTCTGATGCTCCATGCAAGATCTCACCTTGTGGAGTTTCAATGATTAATAGAACGGTGAGGAATCAGTCCAGAACTACACGGGAGGATCTTGTTAATGATCTCGAGGCAGCTGGGACCATAGTCCCCAAGAAAACAATTGGTAACACACTACGTTGTGAAGGACTGAAATCCTGCAGCGCCCGCAAGGGCCCCCTGCTCAAGAAAGCACATGTACAGGCCCGTCTGAAGTCTGCCAATGAACATCTGAATGATTCAGAGGAGAACTGGGTGAAAGTGTTGTGGTGTAATGAAACCAAAATTGAGCTCTTTGGCATCAACTCAACTCGCCGTGTTTGGAGGAGGAGGAATGCTGCCTATAACCCCAAGAACACCATCCCCACCGTCAAAAATGGAGGTGGAAACATTATACTTTGGGGGTGTTTTCTGCTAAGGGGATAGGACAACTTCACTGCATCAAAGGGACGATGGACGGGGCCATGTACCTTTAAATCTTGGGTGAGAACCTCCTTCCCTCAGCCAGGGCATTGGAAATGGGTCGTGGATGGGTATTCCAGCATGACAATGACCCACAACACACAGCCAAGGCAACAAAGGGGTGGCTCAAGAAGAAGCACATTAAGGTCCTGGAGTGGCCTAGCCAGTCTCCAGACCTTTATTCCATAGAAAATCTATGGAGGGAGCTGAAGGTTCGAGTTGCCAAACATCAGCCTCGAAACCTTAATGACTTGGAGAGGATCTACAAAGAGGAGTGGGACAAAATCCCTCCTGAGATGTGTGCCAACCTGGTGGCCAACTACAAGAAACATCTGACCTCTGTGATTGCCAACAAGGGTTTTGTCACCAAGTACTAAGTCGAAGGGGTCAAATACTTATTTCCCTCATTGACCTGCAAATCAATTTATAACTTTTTTGATATGCGTTTTTCTTGTTTTTTTTTTTGTTATTCTGTCTCTCACTGGTAAAATACACCTACCATTAATATTATAGACTGATCATTTCTTTGTCAGTCGACAAACATTCAAAATCAGCAGGTGATCAAATACATTTTTCCCCCACTGTATATATATATATATATATATATATATAGAGAGAGATAGATAAAGATATATATATATATACATATATAGAGAGAAAGAGAGAGATAGAGAGATAGATAGATAAAGATATATATATATATATATATATATATATATATATATATATATATATATATATATATATATACATATATAGAGAGAAAGAGAGAGATAGAGAGATAGATAGATAGATAGATAGATAGCTATTTATAGATCGATATAGATATATTTATAGATGCATAGATAGATACAGATAGATAGATATCAATATATATATATATATATATATATATATATATATATATATATGACAAAGGGGAGAGGAGGAGGAAGACACAGGGGAGAGGGGGAAGAGAAACAGGGGAGGGGTGGGGGGATGAGACACAGGGAGGGGGAAGACACAGGAGAGGGGGAGACACATGGGAGGGGAGGAAGAGACACAGGGAGGGGGAAGAGACACAGAGGAGGGAAGAGGGAGTCACAGGGGAGGGGAGAGGGGGAAGAAGACACAAGGGAGAGGGGGAGGCTGAGGAAGACACAGGGGAGAGGGGGAAGAAGACACAGGAGAGGGCTGGGGAGGGGGAGGAAGACACATGGGAGAGGAGGGAGGGGAAAGATACAGAGGGGAGAGACACAGGGGAGGGGAGGAAGAGACACAGGGGAGGGGGGAAGAGACATGATGGGGGGAAGGGGGGGACACAGGGGAGGGGAAAGAGGGAAGAGACACAGGGGAGGGGAGAGAGGGAAGAGACACAATGGAGGGGAGAGGGGGATGAAGACACAATGGAGAGGGGGAGGGGAGGAAGACACAGGAGAGAGGGGGAGGAAGACACAGGAGAGGACTGGTGAGGGGGGGAAGACACATGGGAGAGAAGAGAGGGGAAAGACACAGGGGAGGGGGAGACACAGGAGAGGGGAGAGGAGACACAGAGGAGGGAAGGGGAGACACAGGGGAGGGGAGAGGGGGAAGAGACACAGGGGAGGGGGGAAGAGACACAGAGGAAGGAAGGGGAGACACAGGGGAGGGGAAAGGGGGAAAAGACACAGGGGAGGGGAGAGGGGGAGGAAGACACAAAGGAGGGCGGAAGACACAGTGGAGAGGGGGAGGAAGACACAGGAGAGGGCTGGGGATGGGGGAAAAGACACATGGGAGAGCAAGGAGGGGAAAGACACAGGGGAGGGGGGAAAAGACACAGGGGAGGGGAGAGGTGTGGGGAAGAGAGACACGGGCTGGGGAGGGGGAGGAAGACACATGGGAGAGGAGAGAGGGGAAAGATACAGGGGGGAGAGACACAGGGGAGGGGAGGAAGAGACAGGGAAGGGGGGAAGAGACATGGAGGGGGGAAGGGGGGGCACAGGTGAGGGGAAAGAGGGAAGAGACACAGGGGAGGGGAGAGGGGGAGGAAGACACAATGGAGAGGGGGGAGGGGGAGGAAGACACAGGAGAGAGGGGGAGGAAGACACAGGAGAGGACTGGTGAGGGGGGGGGACGACACATGGGAGAGGAGAGAGGGGAAAGACACAGGGGAGGGGGGAGACACCCCGGAGGGGAGAGGAGACACAGAGGAGGGAAGGGGGAGACACAGGGGAGGGGAGAGGGGGAAGAGACACAGGGGAGGGGGGAAGAGACACAGTGGAGGGAAGGGGAGACACAGGGGAGGGGAAAGGGGGAAAGACACAGGGGAGGGGAGAGCAGGAAGATACACAGGGGAGGGGAGAGGGGGAGGAAGACACAAAAGAGAGGGGGGAGGAAGACACAGGGGAGAGGGGGAGGAAGACACAGGGGAGAGGGGGAGGAAGACACAGGAGAGGGCTGGGGACGGGGGAAAAGACACATGGGAGAGGAGGGAGGGGAAAGACACAGGGAAGGGGGGAAAAACTCTCTAGCCCCCATAACCACAGGCAGACGCCCCCGCTCTCATCTACAACCATGGCACACTACACAAACACGCTACATCCAGAAATGCTCCCGTAGCGCTGAACGACTATGGAGGAAATCTTGCTCCTCATCAGACTTCCTTCATTACAAGTTTATCCTACGTTCCTATCACTATGCCCTCAATCTTGCCAAACAGAGCTACTTCTCATCATTAATATCAAACTTGGCCTCCAACCCCAAACATTTGTTCTCCACTCTTAACACTCTCCTCTGCCCTCCCCCACCTCCCGCCCCTTCCTCTCTTACAGCTGAAGATTTTGCTAGATACTTTAATTGTAAAATAGAAAATATTCATAATGAACTCTCCTCTCAACGAGGCCATATCACACCTTCTCCTCAAAAAACAAACAGCAGTCTGCCTTCACCCTTTCCCAAACCTATAGCCACTATAAACTCCTTTAACCCTGTAACTGAGGATGAAGTTGCTAACCTTCTATCAACCTCTCGTCTCACAACTTGTCCACATGATCCTATTCCATCACAGCTGATCCTCTCTACCACATTTATCCCAGCTCTCACACATCTATTCAACCTTTCCTTAGACACTGGCAAGTTTCCATCACCTTTGAAACAAGCCACAATTACACCCATTCTTAAGAAACCCACATCTGATCCAGCTTCTCTATCTAATTACCGCCCTATCTCTCTACTTCCCTTGGCTTCTAAACTACTTGAGCGTGTCGTCTACACTCGCCTTACACAATTCATTTCCTCCAACTCCCTCCTTGATCCCTTCCAGTCTGGCTTCCGGCCCCAACACTCTACAGAGACAGCTCTCACAAAAGTTTCTAATGACCTGCTCAACGCCAAATCAAAGGGTCATTTCTCTATCCTTATTCTCCTGGATCTCTCTGCTGCCTTTGACACAGTTGATCATCTATATGCTGATGACACCCAAATCTACATCTCTGCACCTGAACTATCCGCCTCTCTGCTAGCTCATGTTGCCAATTGCCTCTCGAGCATATCCTCATGGATGTCTGCCCGTCAACTCAAACTCAACATGTCTAAGACAGAGCTCCTTATCTTTCCACCCTCTACTACAGCTTTCACTCCGCAAATATCTCTCACTGTTGACAATGCCATCATCACTCCCACCTCTCAGGCCCGCTGTCTTGGGGTCCTCCTGGACCCTTCCCTCTCTTTCATTCCCCACATCCAATGACTCACAAAATCTTGTCACTTTCACCTAAAAAACATATCCAAAATACGCCACTACCTCACACAAGAGACAACTAAAATTCTTATTCAAGCTCTCATCATATCTCGCCTCGATTACTGCAACACTCTTCTTGCTGGCCTTCCTATCACCCGTCTGTCTCCACTCCAATCCATTTTGAATGCATCCGCTAGACTCATCTACCATACTAAACAATCAGTGTCTGCAGCACCTCTCTGTCAGGCACTCCACTGGCTTCCCATAGCGTCTAGAATACAATTCAAAATCATGACCCTAACATATAAAGCCCTCCACAATAGTGCACCCTCCTACATCTCTGCTCTCATCCCAAAATACAGTCCCACCCGCCCTCTTCACTCTGCTAATGACCTTCTTCTCTTCTCCTCTCTCATCCCCTCCTCTCATTCCCGTCTTCAAGACTTTTCACGTGCTGCCCCTATTCTTTGGAACTCTTTACCTCGCACCACCAGACTATCTTCCTGCCTCAGATCCTTCAAAATCTCTTTAAAAACACATCTATTCAAAAAAGCCTATCATCTTTAGCCTCTTCATTCACTATGCATCTCTAACTCTCCTGTACCTCACCCATACCCTTCAGAATGTAAGTTTGCGAGGATAATCTTGTGAGGTGCTTTAGGGAAAGCACAGTGTATATCAAAATGAAAGCTCAATAACAGGGTCTTCCATTATTTTCATTGTGGGGTATTGTTTATTCTTGTACCTAACCCCTGTATTGCGCTGCGGAATATGTTGGCGCGTTATAAATAAAGGCTAATAATAATCACATATTATAATTGTCTAACTGCGAGTTGTCGTCACGCTTTGCGGCCCTCGCAAAGGAAGGGCCGCAACTGACGACAACACGCAGTTTTACCATGGCTCCCATCAGCCCTACTGCAGGCGTGCACGAAGACGTCGCGTGCGCGGGTAGCCGGGCAGACAAGCGCGCGCGCACGCAAAGACGTCACGTAAGCCTGCACGCGCGCATCTACAGCAATGAGGTGAGGGAGAGAGACACGGGGGAAGAGTGACAAGGAGGGGAGAAGTAGTGGAAGAGATACATGAGGGAGGGAGAGGAGGAGGGGAATAGAGACACGAGAGGAGGGGGAAGAGAGACACAGGGGAAGTGAGATACAGGGGAGGGGAAGAGAGACACAGGGGACAGGGGAAGTGAGATACAGGGGAGGGGAAGAGAGACACAGGGGAGGGAGAGGAGGGGGAAGAGAGACACAGGGAAGGGGGAAGTGAGGCACAGGGAAGCGAGAAGAGGAGGGGGAAGAGAAACACAGGGGAGGGAGAGGAGGGGGAAGAGAGACACAGGGGATGGAGAGGAGGGGAGGAAGAAAAACGGTAGGGGAGGAAGAGAAACGGGAGGGAGAGGAGGGGAGGAATAGACATGGGGGAGGAGACACAGCGGAGGGGTGAAGAGATGAGGGTCAGGGGGTGGAGAGACACAGGGGAGGGATGAGGGGAGCAGAGACACAGGAGAGGGAGACGGGGTGAAGAGACACAGGGGAGGGAGACGGGGTGAAGAGACACAGGGGAGGGAGAAAGACACAGAAGTGGGAGAGGGGGAAGAGACACAGGGGAGGGAGAGGGGGAAGGAGAAAAAAGGAAGGGAGAGGGGGGAAAGAGACACAGGGGAGGGAGAGGGGGGAAAGAGACACAGGGGAGGGAGAGGGGGAAGAGACACAGAAGAGGGAGAGGGGGGGAAGAGACAGAGGGAAGGGAGAGGAAGTAGACAGCGGGAGAGGTTTTACAATGAGTTCCAAAGCCACTCATTGCAAGGCCCGAGATGAGCGCTGAAGGAGCTTATCGCAAGGCCAGTAAAGTAGAGGGGGGAGAGGTTCGCAATGAGCCCCTCCCGTCAAGTAGAGGGGTAGAGAGGCTCGCAATGAGCGCTGAAGGCGCTCATTGCGAGGCCCGTGATGAGCGCCAAAGGCGCTCATCGCGAGGCCAATAAAGTAGAGGGGGGGGGAGGCTCGCAGTGTGTGACAAACACCATTGCCAGGCTTCAATTTATTGCCGTCATTTTTGACGGGCAAGTCGCTAGTAATAATAATAAAAGACACAGGGGAGGGGAGAGGTGTGGGGAAGAGAGACACGGGGGGGAAGAGACACAGGGGATGGTGGGTGGAAGACATGGGTGAGGGGAGAGGGGGAGGAAGACACAGGGGAGAGGTGGAGGAAGACACATGGGAGGGGAGGGGGAGACACAGGGGAGGAGGGAGATGGGGAAAGACACAGGGAAAGGGGGGAAGAGACACAGGATGGGAGTGGGGGAGAAGAGACACAGTGGAGGGGAGAGGGGGGAGAGACACAGGTTAGAGGAGGAGGAAGGGACATGGGAGAGGGGGAGAAAAGACACAGGGAGGGGAGGAAGCGATACAGGGGAGGGGAGAGAGGGGAGAGACACATGGGGAGGAAAGACAGGGGAGGGGGAAGAGACACAGGGGAGTGGGAGAAGACACATGGGAGGGAAGGGGGAAAGAGACACAGGGGAAGGTGCAGAAGAGACACAGGGGAGGGTGGAAGAGACAATGGGGAGGGAAGGGGAGAAGAGACACGGGCGGGGAGAGGCAGAAAGAGACACAGGGGAGGGGAGAGGGAGAAAGAGACACAGGGAATGGAAGGGGGGAGAGACACAGGGGAGGGGGGATACACAGGGGAGGGAAGGGCGGAGGAGACACAGGGAAGGGAGAGAGAGACAAAAGTGAGAGAGAGCGGGGAGGGAGATAAATATACTAGTATATTTACTGTATATTATATAAATATATATAGATAAATCTATTTATATATATATATATATATATATATATATATATACAGTAGTTTCTCGGTTAACAGAACTCAAGCAACCAGAACTCTCAAGCAACTAGAAAAGCCCTGTAAAAATTTGATTTTTCAGGGCTCAACAAATGCCACGAGCCAGGTTGTTATGCCACAAAATGCTTACAAGCGCCTAGATTTAATCTACTGTATGTCTCTGCAATTTACTTTTAACTGGAAGCAGATAGGTATGAGTGTCTGAGCCAGTGCAGTGTTGGCGTTACATTCCCGGGGATCAGGACGCACCCTCCAGCCAAACCTGTAAGTGAGGAGTGAAAGCTGCTGCTGCTAGAACAGCCCTCCCTGACAAATATACTTAGCAGAGCATTCTATGTGCAGCTATCTAGGCCTCTTTTATATGTAATTCTCAAGCAACTAAAAACTACATTTATCCGGCATCTACCGTGGGTGCTGGATAACCGAGAGTCTACTGTATATATATATATATATATATATATATATATATATATATATATATATGTATATATATATATATATATATATATATATATAAGATAAATTATGGGGCAAAGCTTTCATGGGAAAGACATATTGCTCTATAGCTCTCTAGTGGCCAAGTGGCTAGTCTGTTAATGCATGATTACATTTAATTTTGGTATTTTTTGTGTTCCATATTCATTACATTTGGAGGAGGATTTATCCCCCCCCCCCCCATACCCCCGGTTCCTATGCCCCCAGGATCCAACACAAATTAAAGCACTGCAAGAGTCATATAACTATCAAAGAGATTAACCAAAAAAGACAAGGTTTAGCCAACAAATCTGATAATTCCTAGAAATTATGGGATTTTTTTTCTTACAAAAATGTTCACTTTTGTGTTATTAGTCCTGTTTATATTAACACTGTAATGTTCTTCTAGATCGCTACCTTGCTGTGGTGAAGGGGCTTGTGTACTGCAATGAAGCTGTAAACTATATCATGTAGGGACAGCCAAGATGGTGCAGGTCATGGAAGAGAGGCTCCTGTAGGTCCTCTGTGGCCCCCGCAGACCCTTGGTGGCCCTGTGGATCCTCGATTGCCCCTGCAGGTCTTCTGTGGCCCCACGGGCTGCTGTGACCCCTGTGGGTCTTTTATGGCCCCTGCTCCTCCCCCTTGGCTCTCACTGCCCTCCCGTGGCCCCCACGGGTCCTCGGTGTCCCAGTGTGGCCCTTTTGCAGCCCACTGTGTTCCCCCTCAGGCCCCTCAGAAGTCAGCTTGTCATGCCACAAAATGCTTACAGCCACCTACATTTCATCCACTGTATATCTCTGCAATTCAGTTTTACCTGGAAGCAGACTGAGTGACTGACCCAGTGCAGCGTTGGCATTACAGTGTCCGGGGTCAGCACCGCACCCAATCCCAGTGGGTGCCGAATAACCGAGAGCCCACAGTAAATGTATATAAAGTGAGGGGGGGGAGTATTTAATCCCCTCCTGATTTGGAGCGTTTGTCCACTGACAAAGAAATAATCAGTCTATAATTTTAATGGTAGGTGTATTTTAACAGTGAGAGACAGAATAACAACAACAAAAAAACAAAACAAGAAAAATGCATGTCAAAAAAGTTATAAATTGATTTGTAGGTCAATGAGGGAAATAAGTATTTGACCCCTTCGACTTAGTACTTGGTGACAAAACCCTTGTTGGCAATCACAGAGGTCAGACGTTTTTTGGAGTAAGCCATCAGGTTTGCACACATATCCGGAGGGATTTTGTCCCACTCCAATTTGTAGATCCTTTCTAAGTCATTAAGGCTGATGTTTGGTAACTCGAAGCTTCAGCTCCCTCCATAGATTTTCTATGGGAATAAGATCTGGAGACTGGCTAGGCCACTCCAGGACCTTAATGTGCTTCTTCTTGAGCCACCCCTTTGTTGCCTTGGCTGTGCATTTTGTGTCATTGTTATGCTGGAAAACCCATCCACGACCCATTTTCAATACCCTGGCTGACGGAAGGAGGTTCTCACTCAAGATTTGACAGTATATGGCCCGTCCATCATCATGCAGTACAGTTGTCATCTCCCCTTAGCAGAAAAACACCCCAAAGCATAATGTTTCCACCTCCATGTTTGACGGTGGGGATTGTGTTTTTGGGGTGTCATAGGCAGCATTCCTCCTCCTCCAAACACGGTGAGTTGAGTTGATGCCAAAGAGCTCAATTTTGGTCTTATCTGACCACAACACTTTCACCCAGTTCTCCTCTGAATCATTCAGATGTTCATTGGCAAACTTCAGATGGGCCTGTACATGCGCTTTCTTGAGCAGGGGGACCTTGCGGATGCTGCAGGATTTCAGTCCTTCATGGCGTAGTGTGTTACCAATTGTTTTCTTGGTGAATATGTTTCCAGCTGCCTTGAGATCATTAACAAGATCCTCCCGTGTAGTTCTGGGGTGAATCCTCACCGTTCTCATGATCATTGAAACTCCACAAGGTGAGATCTTGCATGGAGCATCAGACTGAGGGAGACTAGCAGTTTGTGTTTCTTTTATTTGTGAATAATCACACCAACTATTGTCACCTTCTTACCAAGCTGCTTGGCGATGGTCTTGTAGCCCATTCGGCCTTGTGTAGGGCTACAATCTTGTCCCTGACATCCTTGGACAGCTCTTTGGTCTTGGTCATAATGGAGAGTTTGGAATCTGTTTGATTGATTGCTTTTGTGGACAGGTGTCTTTTATACAGGTAACAAGCTGAGATTAGGAGCACTCCGTTTAAGA
Source organism: Discoglossus pictus (assembly GCA_027410445.1). NCBI lineage: Eukaryota > Metazoa > Chordata > Amphibia > Anura > Alytidae > Discoglossus > Discoglossus pictus. The sequence goes on along the minus strand of CM050166.1, from coordinate 322,281,398 downwards.
GAGTGCTCCTAATCTCAGCTCATTACCTGTATAAAAGACACCTGGGAGCCAGACATTTTCCTGATTGATAGGGGATCAAATACTTATTTCCCTCACTGACCTGCAAATCAATTTATAACATTTTTGACATGGGTTTTTCTTTGGTTATTCTATCTCTCACTGTTAAAAAACACCTACTACTAAAATTGTAGACTGATCATTTATTTGTCAGTAGACAAACTTTCAAAATCAGTAGGGGATCAAATACTCCCCCCCCCCCCCCCCCCCCACACACACTGTATGTATGTATATATATATATATATATATATATATATATATATATATACTGTATAAATATATATAAGTTGTTTATATAGAAGATAAATTATGGGTCAAAGCTTTCATGGGAATGACATATTGCTCCATAGCTCTCTAGTGGTCAAATCTGGCAATGCATGATTATGTTTAATTTTGCTATTTTTGTTGTTGTCCCATATTCATTAAATTTGGAGGAGGATTTATCACCCCATCCCCCGAGTTCCCATGCCCCCAGGATCCAACTCATTAAAACAAATTAAAGCACTGCAAGAGTCATATAACTACCAAAGAGATAGACCAAAAAAGAAAAGGTTGCCCCATTCAGTTGTGATTTGGCCAATTGAATAGGGCTCTATATGAGCATCGAGAATATTTTTTTACAGAAGTTTTTAGTTAGTGAAGACCTTGTTTTTGGATAGAAGTTCACTAATTAAACACTTCTGTAAAAAAAATATGCTATGTGCTTATATAAAGACCTATTCAATTGGCCAAATCGCAATTGAATGAGGCCCAAGGTTTAGCAGAAAATAATTTGTAGAAATTAGGGGATTTTTTTCTTACAAAAATGTTCCCTTTTGTGTTCAGTTATTAATTCCTGTTTATATCAACACTGTAATGTTCTTCTGGAACGCTACCTTGTAGTGGTGAGGGTGGGGCAGGTCATGGAAGAAAGGTCAGACAAATCACAGTCCATTGAAGAAGGAAACTGCAACTCACTCCAGTAATATTGCTAAAAAAAAATATGGACAGCCACAACCAGAGACTTAACAATATGGCACCGGAAGACGAGCCCCTCAGGTCAGAAGGTGCCTACCACATTACTGAGAAAGATCAGAGGACAAGTACAATTAGCGCCAGTTCTAATGAAGTGATTGGGTCGTAGCCTATCTGTTTTGAAGGGAATGGAAAGTCCACAGCTTCAAAGAACAATTCAGCATAGGAACCTGGAAGGTTAGAACTGTGAACCAAGGCAAACTAGATGTGGTAAAGAATGGCTGGAATGGGACATTTCACATCAGACAACCACCAGATCTTCTACTGTGATAAAGAATTCCACAGAAGAAATGGAGTAGCTCTCATAATAAGTCAAAGAGTGGTCCCCTCAGGTCCTCGGTGGCCACGCGGCCCGCCTGTGGACCTTGTGGCCCTCCCGCGACCACCGCAGGTCCTCAGTGGTCCCCACAGGTCTTCTGTGGTCCCACTGGCCCCTGTGCCCCCCCTGGATCCTCTGTGGCTTCCAGTGGGTCCTTTGTGGCCCGCACAAACACTCAGTGGCCTGCCCAGGAAGTGGAGTGCAGCATCAGTCAGGTAAGAAATATAATATACATGTGTGGATGTATATGTAAATGTATACGTGTATATGGTATATATACAGTATATACTCGAGTATAAGCCGACCCGAGTATAAGCCGAGGAACCTATTTTACCACAAAATACTGGGTAAAAGCAGAGGGTGGGAAATGTGTCTGACCATAGATTTTCTATTGCATTGAGGTCTGGGCTTTGACTAGGCCATTTCAACACATTTACATATTTCCCCTTAAACAACTCAAGTGTTGCTTTAGCAGTGTGTTTGGGGTCATTGCCCTGCTGCAAGGTGAACCTCCGTCCTAGCCTCAAATTGTCGTCCTATGTACAGATACTCCAGTCTCTCCTGTGGAACTCTGCAGCTCCTCCAGGGTTACCTTAGGTCTCTGTGCTGCCTCTCTGATTAATGCCCTTCTTGCCAGGTCCGTGAGTTTTGGTGGGCGGCCGTCTCTTGGCAGGTTTGTTGTTGTGCCATGTTATTTCCATTTGGTTATGATAGATTTGATGGTGCTCCTGGGGATCATCAAAGATTTGAATATTTTTTTATAACCTAACCCTGACTTGTACTTCTCAACAACATTGTCCCTTACTTGTTTGGAGAGTTCCTTGGTCTTCATGGCAGTGTTTGTTTAGTGGTGCATAGTGTTGTAGCCTCTGGGGCCTTTCAAAAAAGGTGTGTGTATATAATGACAGATCATGTGACACTTAGATTGCACACGGGTGGACATCATTTCACTAACTATGCGACTTCTGAAGGTAATTGGTTGCACCAGGGCTTTTTATGGGATTCATAACAAAGGGGCTTAATACATATGCACATGCCAATTTTCTGTTTTCTATTTCTAAAAAATAGTTTTATGTATATATTTTTCTCATTTCACTTCACCAACTTCGACTATTGTGTTCTGATCCATCACATAAAATTCAGATTAACAAAACATTGAGCTTAAGCCTGTAATGTAACAAAATAGGTAAAAAGTCAAGGGGGTTGAATAGTTTTGTAAGGCACTGTATATATATAGACTGGGAAAGGTCAGTTTACATACCAATTCCAAAAAAAGACAGTGCCAAAGAGTGCTCCAATTATCGAACAATTGCACTCAATTCACATGTGATCAAGGCAATGATTAAGAGTTTTCAAGTTCGAGTCCAACAATATATGGACCAGGAACTACAAGGTGCAAGCCGTAGTTCCGCAGAGGAAGAGGCACAAGAGATCAAATTGCCAGTGTCCGATGGATAATAGAGAAAACAAGAGAGTTCCAGAAAAGCATTTACTTCTGCTTTATAGACATAGACTGTGTGGATCACAACAACATGTGGCAAGTTCTTAAAGAGATGGGAGTACCAGATCATCTCATCCTCCTCCTGAAGAATCTATATGTGGACCAAGAAGCCACGGTCTGAACCGAACATGGGACAACAGAATGGTCCAAGATCGGAAAAGGAATGAGACAAGGTTGCATATTGTCACCTTATTTATTCATCCTATCTGCAGAGTACGTCAGGCGTAAGGCTGGACTGGATGAATCCAAAGCCAGAATCAATATTGCTGGTAGAAATATCAACAACCTCAGATATGCCGATGATACTACTCTGATGGCTGAAAGTGATGAGGAACTAAATAACTTATTGATGAGGGTAAAAGAAGAGAGTGCAAAAGTTGGCCTGCTACTCAACGTTAAAAAGACAAAGATCATTGCAAACAGCAATATCAGTTCCTGGAAATAGATGAGGTCACTGAAGCAATGAACATGAACTTGATGGAGCTCAGAGGGGCAGTGAGATGTACCTGAAATGTTGCAGTCTATAGAATGACGGAGAATCAGACGCGACTGCATTAATCAAAAATTTGTATTTAATAATAAAAAAATAAAAAAAATTATAAATATTAAATTACTTCCAAAGATTAGATTCAGCAGTTTTTGGTCTCCATCCCCTACTTGGAGGTGGCTCTTTCTAGCAGGCAATGCTAATTTGTCAATCACCAGATTGTACCAACATGCTCTTCTTTGGTTGGAGAATCTCTGTGTTCAAGTTATCTCTCTCAGTAATGAGCTCTTAGAGGGAGGCAGTCTATGGCTTGTTGGTCTTGATATAATCAGGTTGTTCCTGAAAACTTTTAGACCTGTACACAGCCAAACCTTCACTGTACATAGATGACCTTATAAGGGTGATGCTTTAATCTTTGAAAATAAGTTTAATATGAAATATTGCTTTTATAAATTAATGAATATGAATGTTATAATCAATGTATAATTAAAACAACTAGCTCCTCTTTTTAGGACATTACAAAGGACCTTTAATATTTCATCCATTTTTAATAGCACCACAGATGAGTTTGCAGTAGGTATATAGCTTAACCAATTAGTAAAGGGAATTTATAGATTTAAAGTCAATATTTATTGGACATACATTAAAATTACCACTTATAAAAACAAAGATAGACAGGTAAAAAAAAGAAAAAAAAAGTAAAGAAAAAAAATCAACACCTTTCCATAGTATCCAGGACCACAGAGTATTACAAATTGACTAAATTCTGTAAAAAAATTACTAGGGTTTGAATCAGGACCTTGCTAAATTTTCTAACCATGCTAATTATGGTCGGTTTAGAAGTATACATCTTCTCTTTCATTTCTTTATTTGAAGGGCCACAGAAAGCATTACATAAAATGCATAAATATTATTTTTAAAAACGAGTAGCTTGATATTTTTTTTCTTCATTTTTTAATAAATAATGTTTATTTAAAATAGATCTTAGATGTTTGTTTAAAATAGATCTATGTGCAGCTTACCTTCTGTCTATAAGTACTTAATAAGAGGAATAAGAGAATAATTATATTATGTACTTTTATAACACCTGCAAACGTATGCTCTGTAAAAAATCTAAAATTAACAACATGTTACATGTGCTTCTGAAAAGAAGGCAATTTAAATTGTATACACTTATTTTGAGCGAACCTTAGATGATCAACCCAATGAAGCAATAAGGCACTGTTCTTGTGAAAAGTGTCATATATCACAGAATCCACACTACAGAGTATTCTGGCACTTCTAAAGTACAAAATAACAATTATATTATATCATTCCCATGTCATTACCTTTGTTGTGCAATTTAAATCGTTTTACAAAAATACATTTTAGGACAATTGCTATAAGCATATATGCTGTAACTATACTAATTCCTAAAAAGTGGTCTTATGTTCCTTAAAGTTTTTAATCATGATGTCTGTTATTTAATATATTCTCTTAGCCTCTTCCTTCTTATGGAAAAGATGCAGCACTTATGAAACCAAAACATTAGACTTTAATCATCTACATGAGATATTTATCTGTAGACCACACTATTCATTAAAATGTGAAGAGATATCTCCATAGAATAAAATGACATTACATAGATCTCTTCTCACCAATGAATATAACTCATTAGCCCGTTTATCTCATGTGATTGGCAAGGTGGCTCATTGATGGTGATCACAAAAGACGTCAAATGTGTACTTTATGATACACTTCACCTTTGCTTCATATCACATATAATGAATCTCAACTCAACTTGTTGGCAACCCTTCCAAAAACAACAGTTACCTAAAGCATGGTTGAGCAGCTTCCCATCATGGTGGTTAAGTCTACCAAATGGGTTACTTAAGACATTAAACACTTCCCATACAATTTCAGTAGGGTTGATTTTCTATTTATCTATAAAAAAACAACTGAAGTCTTATATTTAGAGTATCCCATTTTCAGAAATGTAACTTGATAGTGGACAAATGTTTTTAAATGTTAAATATCAATAGAACTTTTATTTTTTCTATATTACAATAATTGTTGCTTTAATGGGAGAAACATCTTGTTAGGAATCTTAACAAAAAGATTGAATGGGTGTGCAGTTCACAGCATTCAAACTTCACTCAGTCTCCAGGCCAGACAGTAGTGCTCTCAAGATCCAATATCAAAATCTCTGAACTAGTAGAATCTCTAAATATGTTTGACTCATGGTTTACTGTGTATAGCTGATAATTAAATGTTGTTACTTCATAGCATTAAAATGATATGATAGCAGAGTCATATAAACTTGTCTAGAACTTCCCAAGTTCTTATAAAATGTAATTGCTTTACAAGCATATATGTATGTATTATCTGAAAGTTCAAAACTATCATTTTTGATCGTTTAGGCATAACCTTGTAATTTTATTCACTCATCTTAGTCTTTGAATAAATTAAAACTATAGTGACGTAAAAAAAATAATTAGTGTAACTAGGTTTATTAACCTATTTTCTGTTGTTCTAGCAATGAATAAATAATGCCCTTTGGCAACTGGACAGTCAAATATTTCATTTAAGTCAGTTGCAGGAAAGGCCCTTACTATTGGGATAATGTACTTATGTTGACAATGTCGAATGATACTCAGGCTATGCTTTTGATTCTGTCATATTACTCTAAATGAATGCCAATAAACTCACTCTGTTATTTATTATTATGATTATTATCTTTTATTTGTATTGTGCAAACATATTCTGCAGTGCTGTACAGGAGATTAGAACAAGGGAAATACAAGTTTAACAAATTCAAAAGTTGAAGGGCCCTGTTTAGAGCTTAGAATCTTAGCAGAAAGTGCTTTATCCCAAAGCACCCTACAAGATTAGAAACTCGCTACTTACAATCTAAAGGAAATTAAGGGGCAGAGAACTGGGGAAGAGAAACAAATAAGCAATAGTAAGGGTCAGGAAGAAAGTGAAAGATAGAAAGAGTTTTGTTTTAGAGGGAGAGGGGAGGGATCTGAGGTGAAAGTCTAGTATGCTGGCTGACCCCTAGTGTTGAGGTGATATATCTGCAAGTAGGAAGTCAGGTGTCTTCCATGGCTCTATAAATTGAATCTGAGTTGGGGTGGGTGACGGGGAGGGATTTTAAATCTTCTGAAGTATTTTTTTCTGGAAATCCTCGTTACACTAATGGGATTTCACAAAGCATAGATTGGGAGGCACTGGACTAACCTGTTGTGGTTCTGTAGTTTTAAATTTGAGGCAGGTGGTTGTACATTTATACAATCATGTGACGAAGACTAAATAAATCCCTTTCATTTAAGATAAAGAAATCCTAATAGCTTAAAGTGTGCAAATTCCAAGTATGATGAATTCATAACTAGTGATTATCAACCAGGAATGTACACTGACAGACATTAAGGTTTCAGATAATGGTTTAAGCTTTTGAACCCTTCAACAGAGATAACAATGGACAGTGAAGTGTTTAAAGCTGTATGCAATCATCCCTTTCCCAAGTATGACTGGCTCCATCCTACCTTACAGCTAAGTATCTTCATCTATGTCTTACACCTCCAACTTACTGGTCTGAACAGGCAGGAATAAACCTGCTGCTCTTGGTTTGGTTGTTTAACAATTGCTTACTTCAGCCTGTTTGTTGGGTGCATATATTGGTCTCAGGATATAAAATATACCAGGAAGTAATTAAGGTTACACATTCAATAGTGGCAGATATCCTGACACCTCAAGAAGGCATTGAAGTGGAAGTTATTGATACTGTACCACCTACTAGTTACAGTCAGGTCCATAAATATTGGGACATCGACATAATTCTAATCTTTTTGGCTCTATACACCACCACATCCAAATCAGGTGAACGGTGTAGGAATTACAACAGTTTGTATATGTGCCTCCCACTTTTTAAGGGACCGAAAGTAATGGGACAGATTAACAGTCATAAAACAAACTTTCACTTTTTAATACTTGGTTGCAAATCCTTTGCAGTCAATTACAGCCTGAACTCTGGAACGCATAGACATCACCAGACGCTGGGTTTCATCCCTGGTGATGCTCTGCCAGACCTCTATTGCAACTGTCTTCAGTTCCTGCTTGTTCTTGGGGCATTTTCCCTTCAGTTTTGTCTTCAGCAAGTGAAATGCATGCTCAATCGGATTCAGATCAGGTGATTGACTTGGCCATTGCATAACATTCCACTTCTTTCCCTTAAAAAACTCTTTGGTTGCTTTTGCAGTAAGCTTCGGGTCATTATCCATCTGCACTGTGAAGCGCCGTTCAATGAGTTCTGAAGCATTTGGCTGAATATGAGCAGATAATATTGCCCGAAACACTTCAGAATTCAGCCTGCTGCTTTTGTCAGCAGTCACATCATCAATAAATACAAGTGAACCAGTTCCATTGGCAGCCATACATGCCCACGCCATGACACTACCACCACCATGCTTCACTGATGAGGTGGTATGCTTTGGATCATGAGCAGTTCCTTTCCGTCTCCATACTCTTCTCTTCCCATCACTCTGGTACAAGTTGATCTTAGTCTCATCAGTCCATAGGACGTTGTTCCAGAACTGTGAAGGCTTTTTTAGGTGTTGTTTGGAAAACTCTAATCTGGCCTTCCTGTTTTTGAGGCTCACCAATGGTTTACATCTTGTGGTAAACCCTCGGTATTTACTCTGGTGAAGTCTTCTCTTGATTGTTGACTTTGACACACATACACCTACCTCCTGGAGAGTGTTCTTGATCTGGCCAACTGTTGTGAAAGGTGTTTTCTTCACCAGGGAAATAATTATTTGGTCATCCACCACAGTTGTTTTCCGTGGTCTTCCGGGTCTTTTGGTGTTGCTGAGCTCACCGGTGCGTTCTTTCTTTTTAAGGATGTTCCAAACAGTTGATTTGGCCACACCTAATGTTTTTGCTATCTCTCTGATGGGTTTGTTTTGTTTTTTCAGCCTAATGATGGCTTGCTTCACTGATAGTGACAGCTCTTTGGATCTCATATTGAGAGTTAATAGCAACAAATGCAAATAGCACACTTGAAATGAACACTGGAGCTTGTATCTGCTCTTTGTAAATGGGATAATGAGGGAATAACACACACCTGGCCATGGAACAGCAGAGCAGCCATTTGTCCCATTACTTCTGGTCCCTTAAAAAGTGGGAGGCACATATACAAACTGTTGTAATTCCTACACCGTTCACCTGATTTGGATGTAAATACCCTCAAATTAAAGCTGAAAGTCTGCAGTTAAAGCAGATCTTGTTAGTTTAATTTCAAATCCATTGTGGTGGTGTATAGAGCCAAAAAAGTTAGAATTGTGTTGATGTCACAATATTTATGGACCTGACTGTATCTGTCCCCATCCCCCGTGAGCCCTTATCAAGTGTATTCAGGAATCCCCTCACAAGAACCTTATTTCTCACACCACCATGAATTGTACGGTATTAAATTGAGAATCCTATACTCCTTGTCCATACACCTGTATTTTCATCCTAATTATAGTCTCCCAGCATTAATGATATCTCTTAGTCATCCACATTTATTGTAAACCACATGAACATTCTATAATTATATCAGTTTGCAATTAATAAATAACCAGATTTTAGAAATACATTCACTATAGGTGAATTATAAAATAAATCTGTTAGAGCTGAAATTATGCTTTTCTTCATGAACAGCATTATAGATATAACATGTAGAATCATATATTAAACATCAATGTTGTTTGGATTGGTCTTAAAACTTCTAAAATAATATTAATAAAACAATATTTGT
>CM050166.1:321644743-321667243 GCA_027410445.1 Discoglossus pictus | reverse complement strand
CTGCCGTATAAGAGCTCATCTGGGAGCTCATTGTCTGTGCTGACCACTCCTCTCTGCAACTGCAGCAACCTGAGTGATGGAAAAACAGTACTAAGCTTGCAAAGAAAACTGTATGGCTATAAACATGGAAGAGATAACAGTGTATGCTGGAAAGGTACAGATGCGCAAATGCCATCAGACATGTTTTGTTGAGTTGAAATAACATCCATAAATGTATTTCATGTTTTTAAAAGATCATGGTTCAACATTGCAACATTTGTGGTCTATAGTGTAGAAAACCTAAAGGGACACTGTAGTAAAATATTTTCAGCTGCCTATTTAAAAAAAAAAAAAATACATTATGAATACCAATGAGTTAAAACAGCATAATAAAGATATCAGACTGCAGTGTCCCTTTAATGTGTGACAAAGAGAGGTATTTTTTGTCTCAAATTTTTTTAGATGCAGAAAAAAAGAATTTTATACATAGTATTACAGACATTTTTATTAGGCACTGCTTCCCAAACAAGTCCTACGTGAAACCTAGACAGGTTAGGATTTACGGATAACAATGTGTAAATACAGGCTTGGCACGGAGGCTCCTTCACCTATATTAACACAGTGAATAACGTATATGTTAGTACCGTGCTACCTGTGGAAAAACAAGAAAGATGTTGAGTAGACAAGATATCATTTAATGGCTTATGGAGTAGAGTTAGCCACGCATACTTCTTCATCTGGCTAAAGTTTTTAAAAAAATGTGATTATATATATATATACATATATATATATATATATATATATATATATATATCGATCATATAGATTATTCCACTGTGTTTATTCGCTATGGTGCCATTTGTCCACTGTTCACATTAGCCATAGCGGCATGTTAACAGTTGACAAACTGCGCTGTTTCAGAAATACTGCCACCCATGGCCCGAAAGCCAATGATCAGCGATGGTTGATATGTTTGCAGAATGCCTACACATCACCTTATATACCTACCAAGCCAGCTCATGACACATGCCATGTTTCTTGACGATCTATTTATTCTGAAGTTAGAGCTTGACTGCCATCCTGCTTGCAGTCTTCAATTATTCTGGACAAAGACCTCTCATGATCTTGTCCAGTCACACAGACTCTTTGTTAGATCCACTTAATTTGACAAATCCTTTCCTCTGTCTCTCACAAGCCCTTCTCGGCTACACCTGACCTCAGTAGAACTGTCCCAGCCTGTTACAGGTGCTACCTCATTGTGATGCAAGAGCCTGAAGGCTCATTGTGATGCTAGAGACTGTTAACTCCAATCTAGCTTTACTGGGCATAGGACTTTATTCAGACTCACACATATACCTTCAATTACTTCTCTATATATACATCCTGTCACAATATATATATACACCTATACACATACAGCATTTAGGCATGGCCAGTGAGTGAAATAAATAATAAAGTAGATACATCTGTCTATTGATAAATTTTTCTCTGCTTTCAGATCAAAATCAGGATCTCCCTTTCTTCTGCCCAGCAACACACAGTTTATTCTGCAAAAAAACGGTATCAGAGTGTTCTTTTGAATATTTATATTGATGATCGTTTGCAAATCAACATGGTAATATACATACAGATTAACGGTTTATGAAGCTTGTATTTATGTTCTGTCAATTAGCCTTTATGTGATCCTCCTCTCAGGCTCCATGCCTCATCTTTGTGGTAGAGTCTGATCATTGTTGAGTAAAAGGGACACTGTAGTCCAATATTTTAATATGCTATTTTAAAGAACTAATATTGATAATAGGCAAACATATTTTGGTAAGGCAATAAATAAAAACATCAGTTAAATATATTACCTATTTCCGCAATTGTATGCTGTCCTGGTCATCTCCATTACTATCTTATAAGGCCTTATGTGAGTATGTGTTTATCATGTGGATGGGATTGGAGGCAGATATTATCTTATTACAACTTGTGATTTGCACCTTTATAACAGCCCACTGACATTGTTTACCTACTCTTCAACCAGAAAGGAGCTTTGAAAGTTGAGACATTACATATAAGAGAAGGTCTTTATAAAACAACAACGGAGATGGCCAAGACTACATATAATTGCATATAGCAGGTGGTAAATTAAAGGTTATTTTTTTAAACATTCTAAAAAAAATGCGTCTATTATTAATTCTAGCCTTTTAAAATGGAGCTCTGAAAATAAAGGACTACGGTGTCCATTTAAAATGCCAATGAAGTCCATCTAGCATGTTTTTAAAACATCACACCTTAAACATTATCATTTTTTGTATGTGAAATATTTGATCTAAAGTGTAGAAAAATCACATCATTATTATGATACTAGCGACTTGCCCGTCAAAAAATGACGGCAATAAGATTGTAAGGCAGGTAATGTTGTTTGCGTGCAAAATTAATTTTGTTGGTGTTTTAAGATCCTTCGGCGCTCATTGTGAGCATTGCGCTGAGTGCCTTCGGCGCTCATTGTGAGGCTCTTGGTTGTTTGTGTGCTATGAAATGAATATACTTTACCTATTGTGAAGTAATATATGCAGCATTGTGTTGAAGAGCTGGCAATCTGTTTTCATGTTGCTGCAGCATCAGTGCTGTGGAGCTGCTGTGTAAGCGTCATGAATGTGTGTAGTGTAATAGTGAGCGCGCGCGAGGCAAAGCCGTTAGGGTAGCTGTGTACTTCCGGATTGTATAAGTTATTGTTCTAAAATGGCGCCTAATGTGTGGTATGCGGCTGTGGCTGATTTAGTGTCCTTGTTTTCAGATGTCGTCCGACTTTTTTGGAAAATGCGTAGGTGTTTGGTGTTTTTTTGCGTGTTTAGGGTCCTTTAGCCTCGTTTTCGTTTTGTTCGGCTGCCATTTTTTCTCTCGCTTAGGTGATTTTCAGGTGTCTAAACTCTGAATTTTTGACTCAAATCGAGGTGCGCCCCCTTGCTGTGGGTAAGCGGTTTATGTGTTTGTTGTGTGAATTTATTGTGTTTCTAATGTTTTTGGGGTCACGCGGGTTGCGTCCTTGTTTTCGGTTCTCGTACGTCTTTTTGGGGAAAACTGTAGGTGTTTTGCGTCTTTAGAGTGCTGTTGCCTCGTTTTCGCTTTTTTGGCGGACATTTTTTCTCTCGCTTAGGGGATTTTTGAGTGTCTAAACTTTCTTATTTGGAGTTAAATTGAGGTGTAACTTCAGTTTTCGAGGTCCTGGGCACCCCCCTCCCCTTGCTGTAGGTAAGCTTTTTATGTATTTGTTGTGTATTTCATGTTTTCATGTGCGCGGGTTTCAGACGGTTTTTGCAAGGTCGTAATGGGTCGTAACGTGTCTCGTATTTTGCTTTTGTAACTACGTAAATTTTGCGAGGTCCGCAGTTGCTGGCAAGGAGCGCTGCGCGAGCCCGCAAGCATTAGCAACAGCCCGCATGCTCACAACTATATATGTGATTATATTGTTTTCTCCTCCTCTGTCCCAAGAAGTTACAGGAAGTAGAGAGGCAGTGAGGCTTATTTATGTCTGAACTGCAGCATACTGTGCTTTTCCTCATTGGTTTTAACATCAGATATGAAGACACAATTAACAGGGCCTGCGTATGTCCTCGTTTACATGTCTTAACTCACTTGTAAGACAAAGGAGGATCAAACACAATGTTTTTTTTATCTGCCTGCATTTTATTGTTGTTTTGTTGGCAGTATCTTCTAAGGAAAAAATAATGCTTTTAGTCACAGTAGTCGGATTTCCCTTAAAAAAAAGAACACAATTACACAGATATTTGCTTAAGCCAGAAAGCCCCCCTTTAACGCTTGTGCATGGATAATATGATTAATTGCCCACCAGGAGACTGCAACAAAGAGGGGCTTTGGACATACAGCCCACATAGCTAGTTACTGAGGAACCTGGTGTGCTGTATTCACACCTTCCTTCACAGGCATCTGTTGCAGGCCATCAGCCTTATTAAATTGTGAGTCTGCCAATTGAATAGGGCTCTAAAAAAATATTGCTCTGTGCTTATATAGAGCCCTATTCAATTGGCCAAATCGCAATTTGATAAGGCTGCATATCACTAAATCTGCTATTTATGAAGCTTTCAGTCAGTTGTGATTACATTCATTTTCCTTTTTTATAAAAGAACACTCTCAAGGATATTATCTATGTAAAAGGTATGAAACGTACCTAGTTAGCCAGTTACACTCCATGTTTATGGTGAATGGAAGCTGTCATTTTAAAATGGATTTTTGTCACTAACACACAGAATGCATCAAAAGAGCCAATTAGACATGTTTTCCCTTTCATACACCTTGGGTTTAAGAAAAACTTCCTACTTTAAACTCATTCTTTAGCTCTTTAATGAAACATCCTTTTTTGGTGTTGGGCATTTTTTACACCTGATAAATCAACAACATACTATATATGAAATGAATTAATGAATTAATCAATCAAGTATTTAGCTAGCATCTTTTTTATCAGCAACAATGTATCCAACCAACCTGTATTCAAAATGCAGTCAGCCAATCAAAACCATCTACTAGGGTTAGGTTGCACCAGATGTCCCTAGAAAGTTTGTACTTATAGGGACTCTAAAGTCAAATATTTGTTATCATGTATTTGAAACATGTTTAAACATTTTGCAAGTTTCTTTGCATGAAAAGTGATAATTGTGAGGATTAAATGGCTTTTAGAAACTGTTTTTGGAATAAAGGACCTTGTCAAGAAGTTGTTTTTAGCTGTATCAGGTAGCTGAGATTGCAACTTAAGTGGTGAAGTGTCCAGAAATAACCTTATTAATGATGGTAAAGAGGTGGTCCTATAAATATTGCTTTATTCCTGAACTTAAGCCAGATGAAGAAGCCTTTGTGGTTTTAAAATGTCAACCCTGCACCGTTAGCCATTAAAAAGGTATTATATCTCCACAACCTATTTCTTGTTCGTCCATGGCTAACACAGTATTAACGTATACAGGTAGCTGCGATTTCAATGGTTCATCAATTCACAATAAAACGTTTTTGAAACTTCAAAAATATGTAACTATAAATACCAGATATGATGTAAAGAAATAGCACAGCCAATCAGAGATGAGAGCTATCCTTACCTGCACAAATGAGGGATGAGATGGACAGAGATAAGAGGAGGGGAATACTTTGTTCACTTGTTAGTAAGCTATTGTTGGGCTGCTATTCAACAGGGTCACAACCTGCTCTTGGTTGGGCTTGAAAAGGCCACGAAGACCAATCCTACCCACAGGTTGTATAGGTTCCTTATCACCACAAACAAGATAGCTTAACCGGAGGCTAAAGTAAGTTGCAGATTTTTCAGACAAAGTTGCAGTTCAGGGCAAAGATGTAGGGTCTCAGGACAAAATGCATCAGTTGTTCCTGATTTTAAAAAAATAATACATGCCTTCCCTCTAAATTAAACACACCATGCATGTGTGTCACAAACAGAGAATAAACTTTACATTGCGTTCCCATTTTTATACAGTGTTTGCACCAATCAACAATGGGCCACTTCCCTTGGTAGATACGAGTTTGATACTTTTTGAACTACCATACGCGAGGCAGGTCTGTCTCCAAAAACCTGGTGTCAGTCTGTCTTCTTCCCCACCTATGTGCCGAGGGGTCTACAGCTATCTCTGGTCAGGATCTGTGCCTGGGTCTAATCCATGTTAGGAGCACAGACCTGGGGTGTGCAAGTTTAAGATGTTCAGGGACTGGCTCTCCACTATTCGGGGGAACACAGCGGAGGGTAGTGGGGCTGGTTAAGAGCTTGAGGTACTTCCTGAGTGGGGAGGGAAAAGTGGCACGGTCTGGTGAGTTCCGGGGAACTTGGCGGTTTGGTCTATCCGCTCCCTAGCCGACCGCCCCTTTAACAGCAATACTTTTATTTAGTCAGAGGGGAGTCGGCTAGGGGTGTTGGATCAGCTCCAGGGCGTATCCACCTTTAGGGGCTGAATTTCCAGTTTCCATAACAATTTTAGCAATTCGGGCTTCCGATTAGATTGAATGGGTGATCACGAACAATGACTAAGATCAAGTACTTCTTAATTTGTGGTTAACCACAAAGGATCACTTGCAAAACACTTGAAACCACTTGACCCCGTTCTATTGAAACAAAATGTTTCAATTGCTGTTTTGACAGCCTTGTTAAGAATACTTGATGACTTAGTCAGCTCTGTGTGTCTCTCATTGAAGCCTATTTAGCCTAATCTACCACTTACCACAAGGTCAAACCCGGCCAGGACCCTAGCCTGGTCCTGGGAGAAAACTGGGTATCATGGTTGGCTACTGGAAGTGTCTACTGGTCATTCTTAAGGTGGTACTACCGCAAAATAGTTTTGTTAGCCCAATGTAATCGTTATACCCCAAAACACACTCTACATATTAAAAAAAATGACCTAGAGCCATCTAGACTCAAATGACCCAGTGAAAATGGATCATAAGGGCTCAAGGCATATAACCAGGGCTTTAGGGAAAAATATCACATAATAACATAAGCCAGTAAGTGACATAGTCATACTCTTATGGCCAATGTAATAGCCCTTAAGTCAGGTAGCCACATGGCTAGTGTCCATCAAAGTTCAACTGTCAGCTCCAAAAGTCCATGAGTTCTGGGGAGTCAAGACAAATAATAACCACCATGTCTAGTAAGACAAGTGCAGTTAAGAACATAGAGGGTGGTAAGGCAGCATGTTTAGTTAGCAATGGATGGTTCGTGTAATATAAAGCTTGAAGTAAGTGGCAAGACCATAAGTGCAGTTGCAGAGGCTGCATTACCTGTTTGAGCCATTGTAGAGTAGGGTAATTATCATCCTAATCTCATTTTTAATGCCATTGTTAAAAATATATTTTAATTGAATTAATCTTAGTTTAATTATGTTATGCTGTATTACATTTAATTGATTTATAGTCACAGAAATCCTGTTTTATACTCCCAGCACTTATTTTAGAGCTTTACATATAATAATATTATATTATTTATTTTATATGATTAGGTTCATTGTACACCAATTTTTCTTTGCACCACTTTAGGAAGTGAACCCGGATGTAAACCAAATATGTATGTATGTAGGTATATCTCTTTGTTAACTTTATCTAGATGAAAAAGTGTGTGGTTTGAGAGCATGCTATTTAATGCTACTCAGTCAGCCATTACAAGGTATCTTATCTACTGAACCAGTTTCTTGTTTTTCCACAAGTAACCCCGCTACTAATGTATACTTGATTCACTGTGTGAATGTAGGTGAAGGAGCCTCTCAGTGCCGAGCCTGTATTTTCACATTGTTATCTGGAAGTCCTGACCTTTCTAGGTTTTACTAAGGACTTGTTTGTAATGCATCAATCTTAAGGAGCTTACAGACTTAGGCGATTATCTGTGTAATTGTGCTCGGTTTTAAATAGAAATGCAGCTGCTAGGACTAAAAGCATTATTGCTTTCTCCTTCGAAACACTTCCAAAATAATGTTGTGTTCTCTATTGAACACCAATAACAACTTCAGTGCCAGAGGTTTGGGGCATATTTCTATCCCAGGAGACCAGACACAGTTTCATTAATTTTACATGTAAATGTCTATCCTTTTACCTTCTAACTCACTCTCTTGACCTCGTTCTACCTCTTCTCCTCTCCTATTCCCTTCACTTTTTCACATATGCCTCGCTTCTCTTTCTCTTCTCCCTCTCTCGCCCACTTTTTTATTTACATCATTTATGTACATATTTGCAACCATTATTTCATATACATACAAATGTGTACTTCCAAACTGACATTGCTGCAAGTGTATTTAACAATGGGCGAGTTTTTTAATGGGCGTGTTTATTTGTTTGCATAATATTTCATATTAAAAATAAAGTATTTGACGTATATGGCATATAAAATGATGGAAAGGGCTCTCAGCCGCCATCTGTTTGCAGTGATTACCCTAATCATAGCCAACTCTTCATTGATTAAAAGGGCAACTGCAGTCCAAAACTCTGTCATATAATTTAAAAAAAATGTGTTTTACACATTACATATATTTCCCCATGGAAACTTTTATTAATTGTAGAAAATTAACAGTAAAATAAGTTAAAAAAAACTACAGTTTGATCCGCCTTTATCTTACAATAGAGTTAAAAAAAAGTGTAAACAAGGACTCACGCAAGCCCTGTTAATTGAGTTTTCATATCTCTCATATGATTTATGTTAAAACCGATAGGAGCAGAAACACAATATGCTGCAGTTCAGACATCCACAAGGCTCACTGCTCCTCTGTTTCTCATACAAGTATAATTTTTTCATGTTTAAAAGTATACTATTTTAAAACTTTAAAGGGACACTGTAGTCCCATATTTTCAGGGATCTATTTTAAAATTAAATGTACCACTATACAGCTATATGCAAATTATATGTAGTCTTAGCCATCTACACTGTTTTATAACGACCTCCCCTATATGTTAAGTCTCAACTTCCGAATAAATAGGTAATACATTTAAATCTTATTTTTATTTATTACATTAGTTAAAATGTTTTACCCCACAATACTAGTTATTTGGAAATAGCATAATAAAAATATTGGTCTACATGAACATAGATCAGACTCTACAAAAATAAGACATCAAGCCTGAGGGGACGATCACAAAGACCAAATGTTAGACCAAAAATACAAGCTTCATAGTTATTCTTTTTGTACAGTACCATATAGATGGTGCAAAAAAACAGAACAATAGGCAATTTTTGACGATTAAACTGTGTGAACTGCATTGATGGGCAAAAGACCTAAAATCAGTGACTGCTTCCAAGACTTAGAAATCGCTCCTCCCTATGGGACAGTGTCAGCTTTTAAGTGAAAGGCGTCTTCTACCTCACATTTCCATTAGACGGTGCAGAATCAGCCAGATGTAATGTAATATATATATTCTCTATCCAGTTTTTGAGATGAGTTGCTTTGTTATAACAAATACTCTGCATTAGCCTACAAATGGAATCTCCATCAAATTAACCACATTCCCATTAACTGGCAGCACTAGGGAAATGAATACATTTAGAAGCATAATTAGCACAATCAACAAAGAGCAAATGCAATCCTACCTAATTAAGGAATAATATGACAAACTGGATATTTTTTTAGCAGCATATGTGATCTAGAACTACACAGTAACTCAGGCATACAGATTAAATGCATATACACATACCCCCACCAGGGAACTAGCAACACTGAACAATAATAAAATATTTAATTTCAGTCTATTAAACCAGCTTGGATTGTTATATCCCTTGTGTTGCCAGGCACTTTTTGGTGTGATGTTTATGTTGCACTTGCATATGTAATTTGAAAGGGATATTTTGCTTATTGTGGAAGATATACAATTCATAAACCAGAATTTTGGGGATGTTGATGGAAACCAATAAGGGAAATGAGTTTGTCTATGGTCATATCTTTATTGCTTTAGTACCCTCACACAAACAAAAAATGCAACAAAACAATGGACTATATAAAAACTCTTATAAAACAGTAACAGACAAATTTTGAAAACTGAAAATGTTTTTTTCAATAGTTTTTTCTTCAGCACTCTGATGATGTTGATGTAATGGATAAATTACTTTCACACACAAATACTTGAACAAGAAAGTTAAGAAGGTGAAATTTAAATAAACTTTTTGTGACTTTTAGCCCTGTAATAAATTAACCAGTTTGACTTACTTGGTGATACAATCCTTTGATTCCACCTGGTTTTGCAGCTTATGATGCACGACTGCCCCCACGGCAAGTGGTCCAGCATCACCACACAGGAAGCTGACTCTTCTTCCATTCAGATTCCGAAGGATTCGCTTCACATAGTCCAGAGATCTCTGTAAATGGGCTGGCTCCTGAGTTACACGGTACAGCTGAAGGTACAGCAAGGCAATACCTACATCAAAAGCACAAAGGGTAGAGGACTCAGAGACTGTATGACAAACCTTTATTGAAGTGGAGTGAACCTATCAATACATTATTACTATCACTATTATATTTGTCAAACTGCGAGTTGTTGTCACGCTTGTGGCCCAAAGGGCCGCAACTGTGAGCCTCGCGAAGCGAGGTGAGACGTTTGCGGGTGTCCCGCGGGACTACCTGGTTCCTGCCAGGGGAGGACTTGCGATGACGGCTCGCATCACCCCCAGCGTGTCTCCTTCTCCTCCTCATCCTCCTCCTCCCTCCTCATCCCTTTCCCCCCTCTCCTGATCCGGTGAGGTCCTGCTGTTGTCTGCTCTCCATCGCGTCTTCTGCCTGTGTCCGCCCCCCGGCATATGCTAATGACGTCACGTGCATGTGACGTTACGTCATTAGCATATGCCGGGCGGACAGCTGGAAGACGCAATGGAGAGCAGAGAACAGCAGGAGATCACCGTAGTAAGAGATCACCAAGGTAAGCGAGGGGGGTAATTGGAGAG
Source organism: Discoglossus pictus (assembly GCA_027410445.1). Lineage (NCBI taxonomy): Eukaryota > Metazoa > Chordata > Amphibia > Anura > Alytidae > Discoglossus > Discoglossus pictus. The sequence goes on along the minus strand of CM050166.1, from coordinate 321,656,859 downwards.
TGGGAAAAGGAGGAGGAGGGGGAGGGGAAAGGGAGGGAGAGACACAGGGGAGGGAAAGAGACACAGGGGAGGGAAAGAGACACGGGAGGGAAAGAGACACGGGAGGGAAAGAGACACAGGGGAGGGAAAGAGACACAGGGGAGGGAAAGAGACACAGGGGAGGGAAAGAGACGAAAGGGAGGGAAAGAGACGAAAGGGAGGGAAAGAGACACAGGGGAGGGAAAGAGACACAGGGGAGGGAAAGAGACGCAAGGGAGGGAAAGAGACGCAAGGGAGGGAAAGAGACGCAAGGGAGGGAAAGAGACGCAAGGGAGGGAGGGGGAAAGGAGGGGGAAAGGAGACACAAGGGAGGGAAAGGATGGGGAGAGGAGACACAAGGGAGGGAGAGGAGGGGGAAAAGGAGGCACAAGGTAGGGAGAGGAGGGCGGAAATGAGACACAAGGGAGGGAGAGGAGGGGGGAAAGGAGACACAAGGGAGGGAGAGGAGGGGGGAAATGAGACACAAGGGAGGAAGAGGAGGGGGGAAAAGAGACACAAGGTAGGGAGAGGAGGGGGGAATGGAGACACAAGGTAGGGAGAGGAGGGGGGAATGGAGACACAAAATAGGGAGAGAAAAATGAGACACAAAGGGAGGGAGGGGGGAAATGAGACACAAGGGAGGGAAAGGAGAGGGAAAGGAGACACAATGGAGGGAGCAGAGGGGGGAAAGGAGACACAAGGAAGGAAGTAGATAGGGAGAGATGCTCGCGATGAGCGCAGAAGGTGCTCACATTGGGTGGCAAACAGCATTGCCAGCATACAAATTTTATTGCCATCATTTTAGACAGGCAAGTCGCTAGTTTATTTATTTATAAAAGCAACAACATTTTCTGTAGCGCTACTGACAAAGTAGCATAGAATGGAATAAACAAATTCTAAGGTAAGTAGAAATAAAAGTACAGTGCAATACAAATATGAAACAAATAGGTCTGCAGACCGCATGATGCAACAAAAGGAAGGTAAAATGATTACAACCTAGATGGTAAGGTTGAGGTTTGATGTGCAAGGTGACAGATGCAAGATGGCAATGATCAAGGCAGTAGCCTGGTGCAAGTGGAAGTTTAAGAAAACATACCGCAAAGATGCATAGGATGCAATGCTTCAGCAGCAATAAGAGGTTATTTATCAAGCAGTGACATGAAATTAGTAACATCAAAATATAAATTGTAGATGATAAGTAAGAAAGAGAGAGAGAGAGAGAGAAGTATATAAACACAAAGGAGACAGGTGAGGCAGGAACTCCCTTGTCTTGTAATATCCCATTAGTTATTGTTTATGATATATGTAGATTGTGCATATACTGTACTTGAATAGTTAATAAGCAAGTTTTTTGACATTTGATATAAAGAGGTGAGTGTGGTTGTAAGATACATATTCTAAAGGCTTGAGTAAATTATGAAAGAGACTTGTAGTATATAGTGGTAACATTTTTATACGATAACCATTTCATTGTGACAAGCTTTTGAAAGAGTAATACTGACTAGATGTTACAAATAAAATGTTATTCACATGTTGACCTATCTCTAGCTACAATTTCCTGTTGTTACTATTGCAACAAGGCAATAAACAAACTGGTTAATAATAGAAAATTGCTAATGAGATATGAACTATTGGGTAACTTATAGGTAAAGAAGGAATTGATAATAATGTTAGATTAAAAAAAACTGAACAGCTATTTTAAACAGTAATCACCAGTAAGGTGCCTAGGCACTGCTTCGGCAGCAGCCATATCTTTTGGTAGGTAAATGTAAAGCAGCGCTTTCCATCAATGTCGAAAGGAGTATTCTTTCAATCTCTCATATAAATCAGAATTGAATGCGAATGAGGGTCAGTTGGGAAAGGTGTCAATGAACAGAGAAAATGTTATGTAAATTACATTACAGGTCCATAAATGCATATATTGCAGATTGGAAAATAAGCTTTTTATTGATCATTTTTTTATGATTGATGACTGAGCATTGGCCATACAAGATATTTGTGCAGGTTATGCGTTTCGTACTGCCATGTCAACATTGCAATAAATCAGTCTTGATCATTTTAATATGAAACATAATAAAACAAAAACTATACAGAAGCTGGCTGCTTGCTACCTTGTACTTTAAAACTATTTATACCACCAATATCAGCCGTGACTCTTGATTGGAAACTGACAGATAATGTAAATAACTAAACTGTGCAGGCTATGTGCATAAGAGCATCTTAGAGAAGTCTTTATTTTAGCAGTGTCTGCATGTGTTTGCATTTTTCACTCTTCCTGCTGGCTTGGAGGCTGGAGGAGATCTGCTAATATTATTATCTATTCAGGAGCGGAGGGAGTCAGTTGATTCGTGGGAGACTCATTTGTTGATTGATGTTTTTTACATTTTAGATCGTCTCCGCAGCACATGCTCAGTAGAAGACAGTTGCATGTAAACTGGAAAGCCCCTTTTGCCTTGATCTCCTTCCCTGCATCTTGCAAAGGAAGAATTACTATGATAGCCAATACACTAGTACTGCCTGTCAAAGCACATCGGATAAAGAAGAGGTGGCAGAAATACACAAAAGGTCTATACAGGAAGGAAGCTTAACAGCACTGATAACCTAAATAGTTTGTCCAATGAGCTGGAGCCAGACATCTTAAAGAGTGGGTCCTAGAAAGCCTTGCTGATAACAAGGCTGCAAGAGTTGATGGAACCACATCTGGACTGTTCAGGATCCGAAAAGATGATGCTGTGAAAGTGCTGCTTGCCTTATACAACAAATTTAGAAATCTAAGCAACAACCAGTAGACTGGAAAAGTCAGTCTATAAACCAATTCCTAAAAAGGCAGTGCCAAAGAGTGCTCCAATTATTGAACATTTGCACTAATTTCAAATGCCGACAAGATAATATTTCAGATCCTAAAAGCTTGGCTGCAACAATATATGGACTGGGAGCTACCAGATGTGCAAGCTCGGTTCAGTAGAGGAAGAGGCACAAGAGATCAATTTGCCAATGTTCAATGCATAATAGAGGAAGCAAGAGAGTTCCAAAAAAAGCATTTTCTTCTGCTTCATAGACTATTCTAAAGTCTTAACTGTGTGGATAACAACAAAATGTGGCATGTCCTGAAAGAGATGGGAGTATCAGATCATTTCATCCACCTCCTAAAGAAAGTGTATGTGGACCAAGAAGCCACAGTCAGAACCGAACATGGGACAACAGAATGGTTAAAATCGGTAAAGGAGTGAGACAAGGCTGTATATTGTCACCTTATTTATTCAACTTATATGCAGAATACATCATGTGCAAGGCCAGGCTTGAGGAATCCAAAGCTGGAATTAGTATTCCTGGGAGAAATATCATCAACCTCAGAATAATATAATGTATTTGTAAGACGCCAACATATTCGATAGAGCTAAACATGGGTTAAAATCAAGGCAAAACAATAGCAGTATTAACACATTGCAAAGAATGGAGGGCCCTGTCTTTGAGTTTAGAATCCAGTGTCCAAAGTGTTTTCTCAAAAGCACCTTGCAAGATTGAAAACTTGCAATCTTACCATCTAAAGGATAAGCAGATGAAATGGCTGAAAGTGAGGAGGAACTAAACGACCTATTGATGATGGGGGAAAAAGAGAGTGCAAAAGTTTACCTGCTGCTCAACGTCAATAAGTTCCTGGCTAATAGATAGGGAAGAAGCGGAGGCAGTGACAAGACTTTATTTTCCTGGGATCAAAGATCTCTGTAGCTGGTGACTGCAGCCATAAAACGAAAAAATAAATGTTTGCTTCTGGGGAGGAAAGCTATGGCAAGTCTGGACAAGCTATTAAAAAGTAAAGATATTACATTATCAACAAAGGTCTGCATAGTTAGAACTTTGGTATTCCAAGTAGTAACATTCGGATGTGGAGAACTGACTTATTTGAATTGTGGTGCTGGAGAAAACTGCTTACAGTCCCTTGGACTGCAAGAAGATCCAATAAATCAGTTCTTCAGGAAATTAAGTCAAACTGTTCACTGGAAGGTATGATCATGAGGCTGACGAAAAATTACTTTGGCCATATCATGAGAAGACAGGATGCCCTAGAGAAATCTCTGATGCTGGGAAAGATTGACGGCACATAAGGAAGGGTATGGCAGAGGCGGAGATGGATAGATTAGGTCATTCAAGCAACATTATTTCAGAAGGACAGTGATTGACAGATGTGCCTGGCGTGCTGTGGTCCATAGGGTCAATTAGAGTCTGACACAACTGAATGATAAACAAACAAATAGTGGAGATTCCCAAATCTTCCTGTTTCAAAGAGACATTGTTAAGTTGGTTTAATTTAAAAAAACTTCTGACCACTGGCTATACATTGTACTAGACAGCCTACACAGACAGTATTTCTAATTAGCACACAAATCAGCTAATTAGTATTTTAAATAAACTCATTTGCATAATAATGCACTACAAAAAAAATGCTGAATACCTTAGGAATTATTTAATTAAGAAAAATGTCTAGTACAATATAAAATTAGTTTCTCATGCTCTTTAGGATTATGTTAAGATTAATATAAACATCTTGAGTTTGGGGTGTACTTAAGGTTATAGACCTTCATAATGTTAATGGATAATTAGGCTCTTCACATCAGTAAAAAAAATAAGAAATACCAAAATACTGCTATAAAGATTGAGGTCACATATGGCAAGTCATGTTTAAAAAAATGGAGGTTTAAAAATCTAACTGAGATTCATTTATTATGTTTCAAAGCAGGACTGTCATTTCAATTAACTCTTGCATTTATAATGTCATCTGGAGGAGTAAGATGCAGTCTCCTCTTTTTCCACAGCCACAAGCACGGAATCAAGAAAAAGATATAAATTAATTAGGGCTGTCTCAGGGAACAGCAAACAAGCCTCATGAAAGAAATTGCATTGAGCTAGCTTGAATTGAAGCAAACATTTAAAGGACCACTGTAATGCATTTACGAGTATAGCTCATGTTTGTTTGCTGTACATAGGATTTTAAAAATAGCAGTCATTTAAAATAAAAAAAATAATCATTTTGTTAGCTTTCAAACTGTATGTTTTCTCTTCAAACATACAAACCGTATGTTCTCCTCCTACCTGTGGCTATCAGGTGAATGGACAGATCTTCCTGTGGAAGGAGTAAAAATCAAGTGTGACCAGTGTAGGTTCTGCTTCAAAGTGAGTATGCTCAGTAAAGGGTTGGGCTATATGGCTCATACAGTCATTGGGAGTGGCCTATAGTGCAGCTGCAAACATATTACAATAGAGCCATTACCTCTGTGTAGGCAGTGCTAATGATGCTATGAGGCAGGGGCAGTGACATCAATTCAGCATGCTTCTGAGCTCCATCATAATCCACCACACAGGCAGAGATGGCAATGCCCCTTGATAGACTCAGGTAGGAGGAGATACAAAGCTCTGCTTGGGGAGAAAGCAGACAGCTTAAATGCTAAGATTATTTTTTAAACATTTTGATGTCTATGCCCAGCAAATAAACATATGAGCTTTACTTGTCAATGTGCTGCAGTGGTACTTTAAACCAATGGCCGTACAGCCATACACAGCCACACAAAAGTCGGAATATGATTGTGTTACAAACAGTGCCGTCAGAAGACGTCAATCGGTTAACCGACAATAACGCTATGAAATCTTCATGAGAGAATGGCCCTGGGCAGAAATGGGGTTGAACAATTGAGATAAAAAGCAGTAGTTGCAACATAATACATACAAAGGCAGAGCCATTATAAATAGCATCAGCTGTGTATTTCAACTTATATTTGCTGAGAAACTCCAAATGTTCTCCCTATTTCCTGGCCCACCAAAATAGCTAAGGCAGTATTAAAAAATGGAGTGCTATGTATACACCAAGATACACCAAACAGCTTGCCCTGTTCAATAATACCCATTCAGGGTGAAATATCTTGAGATTTTGCTCACTTATGCCAATCATATTATTATTATGCCATACGTCAAATTTCCTCATAATGCATCTCCTAGATGTATGTTTCAGCCACAAATGGTTTTCAACAGTGGGATGATCTTAAAGTGATATGGAAGAATGCTTTTCTTTGTTGCATCAGAAAGAGGAGATTTGATAATGTGTCACTGTGTGTTTCCTTTCTTCAAATAATGGTTTCCGAGCACAAAACCTTATTCAGTTGTTGTACTGCTCTTGGGGGCTTGTAACCTGTCAGCTAATGACACCCACAGACTATGCACTCTGCATTTCTTGTTTCAATGAAGTGCATGCAAAAAAAATAAAAATAAAAACTTTTGGAATGTTTAAAATGTGCTCTTTTAAATGCTTGAAAAAAACAGTTGTGTTCCATGTCCCTTTTATAGTCACAGTGAGCAATGGCTCCATCTCAGAATCTCCCTGAGGGATACAAGGAGACTTTAAGGGATTGCCAGAAACAAGTGAAAGATGCACAGATTATAGCTGACACAAACACCTAAGGCTTGCTGGTTGTCCTGAACAGAGGAGACGCAAGACATATTTAGAGGTGTTTTGTCCTCAACAGCAGAATCAGTCTCATATCCTGCACAAGAGAATAATAATTTTTGTAAGTCCCGGTTTCCTTTCCATAGTGTTATGGGCCGTAATTTTTGCAGGCGATTTTTTCAAAATGCTACGGGTCCCGCACTGTGAATTGTATAATTGAACTTTCTGTTCATCTGTAGTCCCACGGGTCGTAGGGATGATGCATAAGTCGTGCAGATTCGTAGGGATGAGCGCCAAAGGGGTTCAGGGGCGAGGCCTATAAAGTACACAGGGGGAGAGGCTCGCAATGAGCTCCAAAAGGCACTCAGCGCAGGGCTCGAGATGAGCGCCAAAGGTGCTCAGAGGGGTCAGAGCCTCGCATTGTGTGGCAAACAGCATTGCCAGGCTTACAATTTTACTCCAGTCATTTTTGACGGGCCATTTCCTAGTCATATATAATAGTGGTGGATCTTACAAAATGTTGGTCACTCAATGTTAACAGTTGCAGGGTTGACACTCATCGCGAGCCCCGTAGGACCGAGGCACGCAGTTGCGGGGCTGCAAGAAATTACGAATTTAACGTCTGAACCACGAAACTGGGAAGACCAGCAAAAAAGCACAAATACACCTCAAATTCACTAAAACACTCACACACAGCACAGGGGGAGAGCCAGGTAGCATGTGAGAGAGGTTGCATGTGAAATTTGAGGCATATTTGTCTTTTCTTTTTTTTTTTTGGATCGGCAGAAAAAAAAAAACGTAACAAGACGAAAACGAGGCCAAAGGCAGTAAAAAAAGAGCCCGAAGCCAGTAACACTTAACCCTAGCCTTAACTACACGGGGGTTAGAGGCTCGCAATGAGCGCCGAAGGTGATCATTGCGAGGGAAAGGCTTGCAATGAGCATCAAGAGGCACTCAGCGCGGGGCTCGCAATGAGCACCGAAGGTAAAGCATTCCCAGCCTTAAAATTTTATTCCCGTAATTTTTGACGGGCAAGTAGCTAGTAAAAGAATTTTACTGGTAGATTTCACAGCTGCATAATGTGCCTTTAACATGAATAACAACGGAGGGAACATTGTTTCTACATTTTAAAAATATCCCTGCCTATATTAACTATTGTTTACCAAAAAAATACATATTTTAAATATTTGGCTACAGTGGTCTTTTAAAACAAATTGTAGATGTTATACACATAAAAAGGCATTTTAAAGAAGAAAGAGCATTCAAAATGAAGGTCATCTGAATTCAGATAAGTTTTCAGTAGATTGTATGAAAAACTTGAATTAACAATAACCTTTTTTTGTTTATCATAGTGCCCCAGTATACCTGCTTATAAAGAACATTCTCAGTTTTATTAGACACTTTTCTTTTACTTTAAAGATTATCTCTGTGAAAATGTGTCTTCTTCCAAATGAGTCAAAGGGTAATCAGATTATTTTCATGTATGCATGTTTTCAGACTCGGGCTAGCCCGCATTTCAGATTACACACCTGTATAGCCTGTATAAGCAGAGCAGTCATGTGGGTCAGTAGTCTTCAAACCTTCCTCCATCTGCTGAAGCAAATCACCAATTTTCGACTGGATTCGTCTGGAAAAACTATTTGTGATCTGTAGTAATAAAATAAAGTGTAATGGTAATAATGAGCATCATAATGTAAAGTGCTGTTCTATGTAAAGTATTGTTTAAATTAATAATAGAAGTATTTTTCTTGAACAAACATTTTATTCATTGCAGAGATGCAACTCTCTTATGTCAAAAGCAATACTAATTAGATATTACAATGTAAATGGGACAAAATAAAAAAGCAAAGCATGGAAAAACAATCAAATGAAACTGGAAATGTGTTAGAAAAACTTATGTAAAGGTAGGACAGGCTCCTATAAACCACAGCATTATATATATATATATATATATATATATATATATATATATATATATATATATATATATATATATACACACACACATACATTCGGCACAGTATATATGAACATCTACCTGATATAATAAAATATTTACAAAAATGTGAGGGGTATACTCACTTTTGTGAGATACTGTATATAAAAAAAAACAGCAAGTAGCTAGTATCTGGCAGTTCAAGAAAAAGAAAACTTGCTTGCCCAGTATGTATCAAACTAATGATATTAGCAGCTGTGTAAACCATGAACATAATTTTTTTTGGGGAAAATGAGAATTTTTGAACTCTGCGTATAAGTATAGGAATCCATTTTGTGTTTGTTACATCACTGCCACAGGGCTGAATGATGGGGCCGCTTGTTTTGGCCATCAGTGAAGAGAGGGTGGGGAGGAGGGAACAGTGAGCCATTGTAAATATAATTGTATAAGACTGAAATAGATACAGCGCTCATTCCCTCTCACTGGCCCAGAAGCAGACCCCTTGCAGAAATGTAAACACCCCTCTCACACACACAACATCCACCATGGCATCATGGAGCTCTCCATGGTCCTGCAGAGGCAACAAGTTTTATTTTTTTCTAATAAAAATGGAGATGTTTGAGTATTTTCCTGCCTAATTATGCTTCGAGTCAGACAAATATTTCAAACAAATATATTTGTTATGTTTTGCAGTGGTGCTTTAATTGCTTGACAGAGGTGCTTGCATGTTATTGGTGTTCCCTGTCACAGGATATAGTCTCCTAACAATATATACCATCATAGGGTTATGCTCAATATGGTGAGAGTCTTCTCATTAGTGAGACAAGTAAAGGCTTCCCTGAAAACTACATACACAGAGCACAGACAAGCATGACTGATACAGCTACATACAGCTATATTACTGATCACTGTCTGACAATGGCAAGTCCCCATTTTTGATAAAACTGAGAAAAACATTATTTTCATGTCCATTTAATGTTTGGTGGATGGCTTAAGAAAACTACAGGGTCAAATAGGCGGTTCTTCAAATATAAGAAGTTGTTTATCAGGTCGCTAAAGTACGCAGAGAAACTAAATAGCTTCACAAAGGAGTTTCTCACTAGTAATTTAGCCTTGTAAGAAGATTATGCTGGACAAGGATGGCCCCAAGAATATAAAATACTCTATAATGTAAGTATGTTAAGACATATGGAGCAAGACCTGTAAATCCTCAAAATTAACCACACAAAGTTAAAAGAACATTAATCTACATAAAAACTAGGCCTCAAAGTACAGTAATCCTGGCCGGACTTGTCATGCTATGACATCCACAATTCAATGTATGTATATGAGAGAGGAAGGGAGAGACACAGAGAGATATATCATATACAGTATATGTATGTATAAGAGAGGGAGGGAGAGACACAGAGAGATACATCATATACAATATATGTATGTATAAGAGAGGGAGGGAGAGACACAGAGAGATATATCATATACAGTATATGTATGTATAAGAGAGGGAGGGAGAGACACAGAGAGATATATCATATACAGTATATGTATGTATAGGAGAGGGAGGGAGAGACACAGAGAGATACATCATATACAATATATGTATGTATAAGAGAGGGAGGGAGAGACACAGAGAGATATATCATATACAGTATATGTATGTATAAGAGAGGGAGGGAGAGACACAGAGAGATATATCATATACAGTATATGTATGTATAAGAGAGGGAGGGAGAGACACAGAGAGATATATCATATACAATATATGTATGTATAAGAGAGGGAGGGAGAGACACAGAGAGATATATCATATACAGTATATGTATGTATAAGAGAGGGAGGGAGAGACACAGAGAGATATATCATATACAGTATATGTATGTATAGGAGAGGGAGGGAGAGACACAGAGAGATACATCATATACAATATATGTATGTATAAGAGAGGGAGGGAGAGACACAGAGAGATATATCATATACAGTATATGTATGTATAAGAGAGGGAGGGAGAGACACAGAGAGATATATCATATACAGTATATGTATGTATAAGAGAGGGAGGGAGAGACACAGAGAGATATATCATATACAGTATATGTATGTATAAGAGAGGGAGGGAGAGACACAGAGAGATATATCATATACAGTATATGTATGTATAGGAGAGTGAGGGAGAGACACAGAGAGATACATCATATACAATATATGTATGTATAAGAGAGGGAGGGAGAGACACAGAGAGATATATCATATACAGTATATGTATGTATAAGAGAGGGAGGGAGAGACACAGAGAGATATATCATATACAGTATATGTATGTATAAGAGAGGGAGGGAGAGACACAGAGAGATACATCATATACAATATACAGTCAGGTCCATAAATATTGGGACATCGACACAATTCTAATCGTTTTGGCTCTATACACCACCACAATGGATGAAATGAAACGAACAAGATGTGCTTTAACTGCAGACTTTCAGCTTTAATTTGAGGGTATTTACATCCAAATCAGGTGAACGGTGTAGGAATTACAACAGTTTGTATATGTGCCTCCCACTTTTTAAGGGACCTAAAGTAATGGGACAATTGGCTGCTCAGCTGTTCCATGGCCAGGTGTGTGTTATTCCCTCATTATCCCATTTACAAAGAGCAGATACAAGCTCCAGTGTTCATTTCAAGTGTGCTATTTGCATTTGTTGCTGTTAACTCTCAATATGAGATCCAAAGAGCTGTCACTATCAGTGAAGCAAGCCATCATTAGGCTGAAAAAAACAAAACAAACCCATCAGAAAGATAGCAAAAACATAAGGTGTGGCCAAATCAACTGTTTGGAACATACTTAAAAAGAAAGAACGCACCGGTGAGCTCAGCAACACCAAAAGACCCGGAAGACCACGGAAAACAACTGTGGTGGATGACCGAAGAATTCTTTCCCTGGTGAAGAAAACACCCTTCACAACAGTTGGCCAGATCAAGAACACTCCAGGAGGTAGGTGTATGTGTGTCAAAGTCAACAATCAAGAGAAGACTTCACCAGAGTGAATACAGAGGGTTCACCACAAGATGTAAACCATTGGTGAGCCTCAAAAACAGGAAGGCCAGATTAGAGTTTTCCAAACAACACCTAAAAAAGCCTTCACAGTTCTGGAACAACATCCTATGGACAGATGAGACTAAGATCAACTTGTACCAGAGTGATAGGAAGAGAAGAGTATGGAGACGGAAAGGAACTGCTCATGATCCAAAGCATACCACCTCATCAGTGAAGCATGGTGGTGGTAGTGTCATGGCATGGGCATGTATGGCTGCTAATGGAACTGGTTCTCTTGTATTTATTGATGACTAGCGAATTGCCCGTCAAAAAATGACGGCAATGAAATAGTAAGGTAGCTAAATTAGTAAATGAATATATTGTACCTATTTTGAAGCATTGTGATGAAGAGCTGGCAATCTGTGTTGATGCTGCTGCAGCATTAGTGGTGTGGAGCTGCTGTATAAGCATGCTGAATGTGTGCAGTGTAACACTGTGCGTGCGCGAGACCAAACCGTTAGCGTAGTCGTGTACTTCCGCATTGGTGTAAAATGGCGAGTAATGTGTGGTATAGGTCTGTATCGGAATATCCGTAGGTGTTTTGTGGTGTTTTGCGAGTTTCTTGTGGTGTTTTGCGAGTTTAGAGTGCTGTAGCCTCGTTTTCGTTTTGTTCGGCGGCCATTTTTTCTCTCGCT